>FIZU01039294.1:0-11992 GCA_900064475.1 Pseudococcus longispinus | reverse complement strand
CATTTTGGTAACCCCTTTCAGAGGTGCAATTCTGAAAAAAATATATATTGTGTACTTAGTCCAGATGTACAACCCCATATTTTTGTAGAACTTGATATCGTGGTGCGTCATCTTCAAAAATGCAAAAAATTGATTTTTTCGTCCATTTTTCCCCTTGAATGAGTCGAGGGTTTTAGACCATGGGCCAAATCACTCCTATAAACCCGGCTACGGTCTTTATGTCATTTTGGATATTTTTTTCCAATATCTTAATTTTTTTACCTAATTAGATTGAAATTTTAAATTTGCAACATTTGAAATCGGTTTCAGGTATTTTTAGCGCATAAAAACATTTTTTGGCCAATTAACGATCAAAGGTCAATAGAAATTATCAGCGCCTGGTCGGTGAAAATTTATCAAGATACAAATACATAAACGTTCTAAAAAACGTTGTAAAAACTGAAAAGTAATCTGACACCATGCTGGTTGTAATATTGCTGGCTCAACTATTACACATGGAAGTTACGCTTGTAAAGTAATTTAGTTGCAAATTTTCCTACATTCAGCATTCAGGTAGATATAGCATAAGTACGAGTATGTATTATGAATAAGAAATCGCATTAAATGTGTTATTTACGATCGGTTTACGACGATGAAAACTTGACGTGCGAAAATACCACTCGAAACTTGTCCGCGTAATCCTATTTTAAGACTCGCACAGTATCGAAACCAAAACATGCAGCATTCGTTTGAAATAATAAAATTACCTTGGCGAATTATGCGTGGCTGGAATGGTACATGTAGTTGTAACATCTCATATATGTACGAGTTTCGCGATACAGAAGAAAAAATGGAGGGAAAATACATATGTATGGAGTACGGAGCTAACAAGGCGAGTAACCATCCCATTATAATATTAAATATTATTAATAGTTTTATTTTGGCGATTAAACGAGCGATTGTTTAGCAGCAGAAATCGGACGGGAGGTATCTAGTCGACCCTGAAGAACATTAGAGTGGAGAGCACGATTTGAAAAATGATAAACATTGTCCATTTGTCTCGAGCAATGCATGTACACCCCGAGCTGTGCGCGCGGACGTAATTTAAAAACGATTCGAGGAAAAAAAGGGGCGAGGGGGGTAATAACCTCGGAGCTAGTGGCGTAAGCGTATGAATTTCACATACTCGGAGAACGGCGCGACCGGAGACGACGACGATAACACAACTACTTTCCGTTTCCTTTGGCCAATTTTATGAAAAAAAAAGCCTCTGGTTCCCATAAATTTACATAACAATGGATCCAGCTTACATATTTTATATCCAAGTTTCAAGTCGAAGGTTAAGACGAGAGGATGCGAGTGAATGAAAAGACGATCCTTATAATTATAACGTTTGCAGGGGCCCCCGTGTATAATTAGGAGAAGCTCGTCGTATACGTCATCGTCATCGCCTTATAACGCAGCTCGAGCAGATTACGCATCCTGCGATCTGCCATCGTGAAGATGAGAAATTTTCCCATCGTGAGTCATCTCACGATATTGTACTCTGGCCACCTATGTAGGTCTAGGTGCTGCGGACGCGGTTAATCGATTAAATACGAGATATTTACCATCTAAATCGATATAAGTTAGAGTGGCAGCTGTGCCTGATTTCCACGCGGGTACGGTGACGAATAATTTATTCTTCCAGCGTTCTACCCCCAAAGGCAGATTGTTCTCCGGGATGAATTCTCCGCTCTTGATGGCTTCATTTCGGGCTTCCTCGCTGGGGTACTCGAAATCCACCACTTTCCAGCTAAATCTTTCCTGCAGACCGTTAGTGGCTGCTGTGGCTAGGCAACCCAAGCCCAATAAAACGACTAGAATATTGTACTTTTGCAACTCCATTTCGTTTTTGTGTTATTTCGCGTAAAGTAAACCTTCTGGGCACCTGCAAAAAAAAGTGTTCGATTAGATCGGCTTATGGGAATCGGGAATCACGCGCGTTTGTATAGGTAAGGTAATTTTCTTAGAATCGACTTCGTGTTGCGAAATTCACATTAGAAGGTCGCGAAAAGATGATAAATTTTATTCGGACGTGATTTACACTCGTGTTCGCGAATTTTCAATGTTGCTACGTTGAATATATCACAGCATAGTATTTATTTATCGGAAAAAAGAAATGAAAAATTATTTTATTATTCGCGGTAGTTTATCGTTAGGTTAGGTACGAGTTTGGATAAGACACTTTGTAGATATGGAATCATTATACTTCAGCGTTTTTTATTATTTCGCCTAGTAACCCTGAATTATTAAATTGGTGATTGTTTGTTATTGGTAAGTATACCTTTACCAAGCATCTAAGTTTGTTGCATTTTTCATACGTACCAAATAGGTACATGTATCGTACTACTGCAATTAAAAGTTATATGTAGGTATACCTAAGATACGATGACGTAATTGAAAAGTGTGTAGTTTTGATGTGAATGTGTACTCGTTAACGTTGATGTCCTTTCTATTTTCAACTTCTATAATTATGATGCACATTCCCCGATAAGGCGAAGAATTATTGTTTCTTTTTACATCGCAAGCTTAAATTTGTTTTCAAATGAAAAAATTGGTTTTAGTTATTCATTTTTGCAGCCCTACTCTATGGGCTTCCACGGGGGGGGGGGGGGGGGGGGGGGTGAAAAAAATCTTTGAGTATCTGATTGCACGACATTTTGAAAAACACTTTATTATTTTATTAAAATGAAGTATATTGAGCTAGAATAAACCGAGGATGAAAATTTCGCCCTAAAACGATGTTCAACTTAAACGTGCAAAATTTCATCAGTTTTCCCAATTTTTTAAGCTTTAAGGAAGGTTTAGACCCCCTCCCTCGTACTCTTCAAAATGCTCCTCTACCATTTTCTCCCCATCTTTGCTCATTTTTTTGTTTGTTTTGAGCATAGGATATACTTTTGATATGACCAAAAATACAAAAAAAGTCGCATTTCGTTACACTGACTTTTAGACATTTTGTCAGAGTTTTTTGGACTTGAAAAATTTTAGAAATCGTGCTGATTTTTAAACATTTTAGACCTTTTGCGATGTTACGCCAACTTTCCGAAATTTTGTCAGGCAAACTTCTCCGAGGAGGAAAATTTCAGAGGTCACGCTGACTTTCAGACATTTTGTCCGACTGTTTTAGGCTTTCTGGTCGTTTTCAGATTTTAAATGATTTTTTGGACTTGGAAAATATCTGAAATTCTGACTTTCTCGATTTTGAAAATTTTTATTAAAGGTTAGTTGATTTTTGAACTTGGAAAAATTTAGATTGTTTCGAAATTTGACTTTTTGACATTTCACTAGACTTAATGACATTATGTCAGACTGGAATGTGCACTTCAGTTTGACGTAAAAGAAAGAGCAAAATGACATCCAATATTTTATACTTTTACTAGGAGGCTGGACCGAGACCCTAGCTGCTGTTACGTTGCAATTTTTTTGTCAAAATTGTCAGTTTTGGTCTAAATTATCATTTTTTATTTTCTGGTCCTATCCGTAATTTTTTATCAAAATTGTCATTTTTTGGTCAAAATAGTGATTTCAAGGTAAAAATTATCATTTTTTGTCAAAATCATCATTTTTGGTCAATAATGCAATTTTTTGGTACAAACTGTCATTTTTGTCAAAATTGTATTTTTTTGCGTCGAAATTATCAATTCAAAGTTAAAAATGTAATTTTTGGTTAAAATCGTTATTTTTGGTCTATTGTCATTTTTTCTGTCAAACTTGTGAATATTTTAGTCAAAATTGTCATTTTTTGGTCAAAATAGTGATTTTAAAGTAAAAATAGTCATTTCAAAGTAGAAAATGTTATTTTTGGTCAAAATTGCCATTTCAAGGTAAAAATTACCATTTTTTTTGTCAAAATCTTTATTTTGGGTCAAAATCATTACTTTTGGCAAAAATTATCATTTTTGGTCAATATTGCCATTTTTTGGTACAAACTGTCATTTTTGTCAAAATTGTAATTTTTTGGGTCGAAATTATCAAATTCAAAGTGAAAATTGTCATTTTTGTTTAAAATCGTTATTTTTTGTCTATTGCCATTTTTTCTGTCACACTTGTGAATATTTTAGTCAAAATTGTAATTTCAAGGTAAAAATCATATTTTTGCTAATTTTAGGCTTTTTTGAAAATTTCACCAAGGAAAATATCACTTACGATTGCCTTTTTTTTTTGTATTTTTCCCATCAGTTTTGATTTTGGAAAATGTGAAGAGATTTTATCACTTTTCTCGTTTTTTTTTTTCAAATTTTGCGAAGAGCCAAACGTTTTACAGAAAAAGGCATTTAAAAGCTAAAATTTGATCATTTTTTCCAATATTTCAGTAATCAAAGGGAGTCCATATTTCCTGGACCTCCTCAACCACCCCCCCCCCTCTTTTATGCAGGATGTGTATTGATGGTAAAAGTGGTGAAAAATCAGTGATTTTGAAAATGGCTAATGAAAGTAATCAAAAAGTAGTGAACTTTGTCAAAATTTCAATCGATTTAGTGAAAAACTCGAAAAATCGAATTGAATTTAACTGAAATTATGAAATTTTAACTTTTGCAAAAATTTTCGCCTTTTGCCTAAGTCTGACTCAAAAAATTTACTTCTCTTGATCAATTCATTTTCGTTTTACTTTGTAAATGTCGCCTGATTTTTTTACGTCTAATATAATGCATATTATCAGTGGCATATTTAGGGTTTGGCTCAAGGGGGTATGCCAGAAAAGTTGAAAAAAATTTAGAAAATTCAGCTTTTGAATATCTTTTTTTTGAAAGAGTGGTTTTTTGAAAATTTTGTAAAAATCAGTGAAAAAGTAGTGATTTTTGAAAAAAAAAAATCCTAGGGACATCATGAAACACGACACCGTCTCGTCTCAGACCCACTGAGCATCGTTTAGGCATAGATTTTTCATAATTGCCATGATATTTTATGAATAGTGTTGTCGTATCGGGGAAAACCGATGAATTCGCGCTATCAGGAAGTAAAAGCAATTTTAGGGTTGACTCATAATAATAAATATAAGATTCGAGTAGAAAAAATAAGTCTGGGGTACTTGTTTTCCAAGGTCTTCTTTTTTCTAGAGTCCATCCTCTATAGGCCTACTAAAAAGTCCCCTGTCACAGTTCGTAAGACTTTTGCTAAAAAAATTTCAAACAGAAGTTGTAAATTGAAATGCAGTACATAATTTTCGTCATTATAACAATTTTCATCTAAACCCAAGAAAAAGGCGTATAGACTCTGAAAATAAAAGACTCAAATATTTTACTTATTTATTATATCTCTGCGGAATTCAAACAACTCTGTAAATAAGCACTCTTCAGTCTTTACTCCCCATCATTCAATTGAATTTCACTTGTTGTCAAAACTACGATCTTTTAAAAATAGACGAATAAGTTGAACTTGGCTTCTAAATTACATTTTCTGTGAAAACGTATTTTTTTCAAACATTAATGTGATTTTAGTTTAATGCTTACGAATATACTCGTAAAAAGCTTCGCCAGCAAAAACAAAGAGTTTAATTATGCTTTAAAACTATTTTTGAAATTTGCGTTGAAATAAAGGGAAATCATTATCACGTCCCTATTCATAATTTTATTCGAGTAATCGAGAATTGCATAAGTAATTAAGTTTCGAAATTATAATTTTTTAAAACATTTATTTTTATTTTTAATGATTGATTCTAAATTTGTAAATGGTCATTTTTTTTGTTACATTTTGATAAATGGGAGAAAAGCTGGTAAGAAATTGACGCACAACGCTCTAAGTTCGTAAACCAGGAAGGCACCTCGAGCCGATAATTTTGGCGGGAAAATTTTCCAAATCTTGATCGATTTGATTGCCTATTTGACGAGATAATTTTAAATTTCCTCTATACTTAAACGAGTCTTAGAAACACGTGGTAAAATTGAAAATAAAAATATTTCAAATAGGAAGAGCCTAACATTGTATGGTGCTAACGATGTCTAAATCAATACGTTATAGAAATTATTATAATTAGGTTATCACTAATGAGAAATATTCATATTCGTAGTAATATTCAGGAAGTAGGAAAATATCAAAACTTACCTTGATCAAGATCACAAGTCTCTTCAGAAGGATAACCACAAACCGAATACTCGCCGCCGCCGAATGTTTGAGAAAAATAGAGATACACGCGGGAGTGGGTTGCGATTGTCCACTCGCACTCACACAAGCACACGCAGTCAACTGGAATAGTTAATTATTCGGTATTTCGCGAACCGGCGTCCCAGCTCGAACGGTTTACTAAACGTCAGTCGTCAATACACGATGCGATAGCGTATAAAAATCGGTTTATAGCTGCGGGCCCTGTTCGTAAGATGACCAAGGTCGTCTTTTAACCTGATACGAACTTCCTACAATCACGAATCTCCCTCCTCCGTATAAAATACTCCTCCACCCGACAATCTTCGCGCGGCGCTGGACACGGTGTGCGATTATCGCCGATGCGTCTAATGCCTCTGTCTTTTTTTACCCTTTTCCTAATCTAATTAAGTACGCTATTATACGCTTACGAGTACGAGATGTATCATCATGGTAATGGGATAACGGTTCCGCGATTTTTCCCCAATCAAGTGTTGCTCAGCCTCAGTCATGCTGGGGAATCTCATCGTGGAATGTTTATCAAAGCGAATGATGTCTCATTCGGTGGTGAAATCATTCGTAACTGATAACGATTTGTACACCCACCCGTTGAATGATAAAAGATTAGTGTAGCTGGGCCTTGTACTGAAGTTATCCAAAATTACTGGAAAAATTAGTGTCCAATTGACCGGGGTGGTTTTAATTGGGGTCTGGTGGGTCTATCGAGTCCCCCAATATTTCTAACCATGCCAAAAAGTTGCAAAAATTGGTCAAAAGTTGGAAAATGTTGACAAAATTTGAGAAAAGTTGATGAAATTTTCAAAATCTAGAAAATGGCGCAAATATCTAAAAATTTCGGTTTTTCTTGTCCAGCCCTCCTTCTCCCTTTATCTGCTATCAATGTACTTATCTACGTACTTGGGGCCATGAACGTATGAAGGAAGGAGATTGACTCCCTGGGCACACAAGTCGCTTATTGAAGTCAAAAATATCTCACAAAATGTATATAACAAATAGTTATTTCAGATTTTCCTGAAATTTTTCACCCGGACGAATCATTTGCATGAAATATCCCTCTATTTCGTAAATTTTTTCAAAATTCGCGCTAGCTTTCGATTTTTTTTCACTTTTTTGAAAAAATCCTGAGTTCGCTAGTGTCTTACATTGGATTTCGAAAAAGCTCGTTGAAAAATAGTTGGTGGAGGGGGTCACATTCTATGTTCTCACTGAGCTCAATTTCTTTTTACGTCACTAGAGAATATTTTGAAATTTTTAATTAATCGCGAAGTGTCTTTAAAATACCTAAAATTGCACCAAAGTTGTTTTAAACGTTGTAAAAAAAATTTATTCATTCATCCAATGTCCAAATTATCGTAAAAATGGTACAAAGGCTAAAAACAAACAAGAAATGAAAAAATTTGTTATAAAATTGTTCAAATTAAGTACATATTCGAAAATTCGTTAAAATATTTTCAAAATTTTCATTCCATTTTTTTTAATGTAAAAATTATTCAATTTATGAAAAAAATTATAATACTAGCAAAACAAAAAATTAAAAATGTTATAAAAATGCTTAGAAACGTTAGACATAAAAAAATTTCAAAAATTAGTAAAAATTGTTGAAATTTGCTGGAAAAATATTCGGAATGTTTCAAAAAAAAAATTAAAATTATTCAAAATGTAGTAAAATTGGTTGAAATTTCGAAAGAATTACATTTTTACGTTATTTTCGTAAAATTTTCATACAAATTCAACTTACTCTTTCAAGATATTTCGAGTACCTTTTGCAAAACTTCACATAGTTCTGTAAAAAACACTTTACATAAAAATTCAACAATTTTTCTGTCATTTTACATTTTTTTAAATGCGTAAAGCAATTTTATTGATGTTTTATAATTTTTTTTCTGTTTAGTAGCCTTATTTCTGTATAAATTTTCATAGAATTGTGAAAAAAATTCTAATTCGTCCAATTTTAACACTAATTGAATGACTGTACTGTTATTTTTCGATTTTTACTTAATTTTAACGAATTTTACAAAAGAGTTGAACAATATTTTTACAATTCACACAATTTTGAGAAATTTTGAAAAATTTTGTAATATTTTAAGCAATTTTACCCACTTGAGTGCTTTATAGCAATTTTTTATGGAAATTGAAACTTTTTTTTTCCCAATTTGAAGAATTTTTCTCGTCATTTTGAACTACATTTTTTTATAGCATTTTGAAATAGTTTCAATTTTCTAATAATTTTTAACAACGTTCCTAAAATTTACTTATGGCCAATTTTTCCAAAATTCTAGATATCGCTATGGCTTAAAAGTCTTTGAAAAATTTAGTAAAAGTGCTTGAAAAATTTTCATGAAAATCAATAAAAACATTGCAAAAATGGTACAGAAAAAAGTCCTCGCCATTTCCATACTACTCGTGAAATTATAAAATATAGAATGAATTTTTCAAATCCATGAAGTCGTAATATTTGAAATTTTCTTGAATTTTTTTAATTCAAAAAAAGCCGACAAAATGTCTAAAAGCCAGCCTCAGGTAAAAATCGGTCTGACAAAGTGTCTGATTTGAACTGTCTTGAAAATTTTAAGTCCATAAAGTTGAAATTTTACCAGTCTGAAAATTCATTTCAGATCTTGAAAATTTTTAAAATCCAAAAAATTCTGACAAAATGTCTGAAAGTCAGCGCATTATCTGAAATTTTCCAAATCCAAAAAATCTGCCTGACAAAATATCGAAAAGTTACCCTGATTTTTAAAATTTCCCAATTTCCAAAATTTTTAATTATTTTTTTGACAAAATGCTTGAAAATCAGCATTATCGTTGAAAATTTTTCAAGTCCAAAAAGGTCAATGGAAATCTGAAAAATTTTCCAACTCCAAAAAAGTCTGAAAATTTTTTAAGAATTCAAATAAATTATTGGATTTGGAAAATTTCAACTTTATGGACTTGAAAAAACTCAAGATAGTTCAAATCAAACATTTTGTCAGCCGTTTTTGAATTTGGAAAATTTTTTAGATCTCTACTGATTTTTTGTACGTGGAATTAAACTTCGAAAATTTTTCAACGAAATTCCATTGAGAAATTCACTCACGAAAATTCGTAACGCTGGCTTTTAGATATTTTTTCAGACTATTTTGGACTTGGAAATTTTTTCAGAATTTCAATGTCTTTTTTATAGACTTGAAAAATTTAAAGAAAATTTCAAATGTCACGACTTCACGAGCTTAAAAATTCAATTAGCAAAAGCATATCTTATGTTTAACAGTTTCATGGGTAGTAGGAAAACGGTGGGTACTTTTTTGATAATTTTTCTCAAATTTCAAACTATTTTTATAAAAATTTTAACAATTTTTTACGAGATTTTTCACAGTTTTCGTGATTTTTTGGTCATTTTTACAATATTCCTATCGATTTTTATGACAATTTTCGAGAATTCTTACGAAATTTTTTCACAATTCTCATGATTTTTGGGTGTTTTTTACTGTCCCCTGCCCTCTCCCTCATCACAAATTTTTCGACAAATTTCATAACTTTTTGACAGTTTTTTTTTCACAATTTCAATGATTTTTGCGGAAATTTTCAACCGTTTTCATCATTTTGCCACTATTTCTATACGCTATGTTCACCAATTTTATACAATTTACCACATTTTAAACAATTATTGACGTTTGGTTGGTTATTTTTTGTTGATAAATGGTTCTGAAAGTTTTTTTTTTTTTTGAAAAGTTTCAGTTACGATGCCTGAATACATTAAAGGCTCAATTTCTAACATCGTGTTGGTTGTTTATCTGCCAAAAATTGGTGAAAGTCGAAAAGGTTCAACTTTTCGAGCTGTTGAGAGAAAAGTTCGAAGGGGTCGAGTAGTGTATTTATTCAGTAAAACTAGATCAGAGTGGCACACGTATGTGTAGCTGCCTCAAGAAGGACCGTCTAATCAGGGGGAGGGGGTTCCACTAGTCTGAGGTTTCCCCTCTATTGTTTTGAAGTTTATAAGGCAAATTCAGTTCGTCAATTCAATTCAATCGTTCACAAAGCGAATATTTCGGTTCGAGTACTCGGTTCTCTGATACTTATAATATGTACTTGACTGCAATGAAACAAAATATCGAATCGTTAGCGAATTGAAACGTATCAACGCGGTGTCACACGCATCGCGCCGAGCAATTCACTATGGAAAGTGAAAGTCACTGAATAAAGTCGTACATAACCTTGGCCGATGAGAAAAAAAAAGTGAATCGTGTAAACGGGGTACGCGTTTTTATCGTAGGTACTTGCGACATCAATTAAAATCCAATTGAGTACGTCACTTTGTATACCGAAAAACTAGTCCGATGACGGTCATCAGCTGATACAGCTGCGCGCCGATTAAGAAGTATTTATTTACATCGCGTAAATTTTTTCGTATTAATTACGTAACGTAATTTATATGTACGTATATATACGAAAATAATCCACGCAAGAGGCAATGCCCGCCGACACGAACGTACAGCAGCTCTCTTAGATGCACTAGCTTCAGCCTCGTATTGGACAAAAAATTGAATATAGATGTCATTAATTTTTCAACGTGTCTTCATTAAATCCTCCGTATTTTTCGCCAAACGTCGGCATCAAATTGAATTCGGTTCGTTAAAAATAATACGAAACAAAAAAAAACTTCGTAACGATAAAATCCTTCACCCGATTTTCAACTTAACGATATCCAATTAAAAATAGCCCGGCGAATATATCTACATAAAAGAATCGCATCCAGTTTGGTGTAAAAATATACGACTAAATGGCAAAACAACAGTTATTCGGCGAAAGAAAAAAAAAACGAAATAGTTCTGACCTCATGGCACTTTTTTTTTAGGGAAATTCCTAACACGTTGTCACGAGATTTATTTATCGATGATTCTATCTATTTTTTTCTTACTCATTCTGTACTCTGTACTTTCTTTCAGCGTTCCAACTTCGCCGATAGTTGTTTCGAATAATTTACATACTAACAGTAAATAAAAACTACAAATTAGGTTGATAAGTATGTAGTGCGCTGTTTCAGGTGGCGAATTGGCTGTAAAAACTAAAAGTCCTTCACGATTGTGGGTTTTTCCACGCTAGATAAGTGTTTTTTTAATATCTGGATACATTATTTTTCGGGAAAACGTAGTAGATATGAGTAAGTGAAGCCAATCGTTCCAAAACATCTTTAGTGTGAGTGGTTATCTCGAAAAAAACAGCAAGGTGTACTTCTTTTTTTTTGAACACGAACTGACATTTATGGTTTTTCTTTTAGTATGAACCAAAAAAAAATTTTGGGTGAGAGGGTGTGACAAAAATTGCTCTTGGGGGTGAGCAGGAGGTGGATTTAGGAGTAGAAACATCACTATTTCTGCACATAAAGGGTAGGGGTGTGTTGGTATCATTTTCATATAATTCGATTTTTCTGAATTCGATTGAAATTGGAGAAGTGGCACAATCGCGAAAGGGCCTTCCTTGGTAAGATAGTGAAATCGGCTCTCAACCCAAATTTCCTCAAAAGTGGTCCTAAATGCCCCCCCCCCTGATGTAAAAACTCACCACCGAAATTTTTGAACCCCCACCCATTCCCGAATTATCGCCACCTAAATATCGAAACTTCAATACGCGATATTTTTGGAGGGGGTGGATCAAAAATTCTGAAATTTTCACAGATTGTGGACACTATGTGGGTACACTCGTGGAAATTTTTCGAAAAAATTGGTCAAAATTTTCTCAATTTTTTGGCATACTTATTGAAATTTTTAAAAATTTGCAAAAAAACATTTTGGGGGTTGACTTGGCTGAATTTTTTTTCAAAATTTTGTTATACCATTAGGTATAACATATATTTTTTTCAAAGTCCCAAAACTATGGCAACATTGTTAAA
>FIZU01039287.1:0-30184 GCA_900064475.1 Pseudococcus longispinus | reverse complement strand
GGAAGCGGGAGCGACAAAATTGCATCAAATTCGCTCCGCTCTTTTCATACATTTTTATTTCTCATACTTATAATATTCGTTTATTCATCTATCTACTTATCCTTTCGTTATTCGTAGATTTTACTACTTTTAAATTTGTTTGTTCCTGAAAGATTAAAAAATCAGATTGGCTAACGTTTTGTTTAATGTTTACACCTAATTTCATTGTGCATACCTGATTTCAAATCAAATCCCAAACTGAACGCGACCCGGAACTGTGGGAAATATTTTCTCAAAAAATGATTTGGGAGCGGGAGCGAAATCAAAAAGAGCGGGAGCGAGAGCGAACTCAAAAGATCGGGAGCGAGAGCGGGAGCAGGAGCGAGAATAAATCTGAAAGGAGCGGGAGCGGGAGCGACTTTATATTTTCAAAGAAAGAGCGCTCCGAGAGCGGAGCGAAAATTTCGCCGCTCTTGCAACACTGAAAAAAATATACACTTGATATCCAATTTCATTTTTTTTTCAAAATTTTGATTGTGAACTTCTTTTCGCCGGGTCCAGTTTTGATGTTTTTGATGAAATAATATCAAAAATGGACTGAGGTGATCAAAAACCTACATTCGAATATTTCACTCGATAATGTTGAAAAATTATGAATTTTGGTGCTCCTCTCACCTCCTCCCAGTGAGTCATCTTTGGGTTAGGTGTTGAGATAATTAAATTGGTACAAAAAATCAAGCGATAAAAGTCAATTTTGTGTTGTTTTCTGCGATTAATTGTTTTTTTTTTGAGATATGACTTTATTACTGCCAATTATTATCAATATCTCTCGATTTTGAGTTCCAACATTGCCCTTTGGGGGGGAGGGAGTTGAAATTTTGAAAAAATATTATTCCAGTATAATTGAGGAGGGGGGAGGGTGTAAGTAGGATCAAAAATTTTTTTTGTCAAGATATGTCCTTATTACTCCGGATGTGAGAATTATAACCACTGCTCCTAAAAATTGTTTTTTTTTTTTTGGAAAGTGTTGAATTTTCCAACCTTTGCCCAACGTCAATCAAAATCTGAAACCATTGTGATGATATTTTTATCCAATAATGTAAATTAGGTACCTTACTTAGGATCGTTACGCATGTGTATCTTTCCAAATTGCTTATGTACATATCGCTTTGTTGATGTCGCTACTTATTAAAAGTATTTTATGCGCACAGACTGCTTTGTGTATTGAATGGTTCCGCTTGCATTGTTACATGAACCGGCTCACTACTTTAATGCTTGTATTAAATGTACGTAACGTAGTAAAGGCTTTATTAATATAATTTTACCGGTTGCATAACCCTTCGAATGTACGTACGTATGCGTACACTTTTAATACGTGTATTAAGTTATCAAAATAGAATAAGGTTCCGAAGTACTCGAATTGAACTCAGCCTTGCATCGCTGGGCAAAAAGAGAAATAGAAAAAAGGGTTATTTATCTTTTTAAAAATGAAAATAAAGAGTAGAAAAAAAAAACACTCGTCAAAGTTAGTGTATCCGATTACAATGACGATAATATTCCGAACAAATGTTTCAAACGGTGGCGAAAAAGCTCGAGATAGATTTTCGTTTCGTTTCGACACTGGTGACTTGACATTTTAGCAATGAAATATTACTCTTTTGGCATATATCACCCTCTGCTTGGAACAGCTTGCAGACGTGGGGACTTTGTAACGATTCGCAGGAGTACTTCAGAACCTTTCGGAGCGATAAGGCTGGCGCTCGTGGTATTATTTAAGTGATAACGTTAAGGGATACGGATATTTAAGCACGTAGCCTACTAACAATTTGCTTTCAGGGCCTAAAACGTGGACTCCATCTAGTAACACGCTCGGTAATTCTTTATTCTTTCATTTTTACGATACCAAAGTACGAGTGAGAAGTATCGTCACACAAGGCAAACCGAGCCATCCGGATTGTGTTACGGAGTATTTTATTCAGTATTCGGATGACGGAGAGTCGTGGACTAATTATATCGACTCTACTGGTGAAATCCAGGTAACACATGTACATTTCGGATTTCGCTATAGAATTTGAATCGTAGATAAACCGGTCCTGCTGAAATCCCTTTTTTCAAACAGTACGAGTATTTGTATTTTGACTGGTTTGATTGGAATTACTGTTTGAGCTCGAGTTAGTATTTCAAGATTTGGTGATTCGAATCAGATTCAGTGTTTTAGGGTTGATATTTGACTCATCTGGTCAATTTCAAGTAAAAATATGATTCTATTGGTGAAAGTGGGGTGAAGGGGAAATGGGTTGCACACTAATCTACACTTTATGAAGCTTTGCATGGTTGCTTCGGGGATGGATACTTTTTCACAATATGTTCAGTATTAAGAAATTAGGTTATGGGAATTCCATTCTGTATTATTAATTTGTATTTGGAATTTTTGTTTCGACCAATAAGTACTGAATTTCTCAACGTTTTTGTCAAGGTTTTCAAAGGTAACACGGATGGTAGTCGAGTCCACAGAAACGTATTCGAAGTTCCCATTATTGCTCAATGGATCAGAATCAATCCTATAAGATGGAAGAACAGTATTTCGATGAGAGTGGAATTGTACGGATGCAGTTATGGTTAGTAAATCAACGAATTTCGTTTATCGATTAGTCTATAATCTTTGGATAAGACAACCTTTGGCCTTTAAAATAGCAATAGTACGAGTTGATCGTAATGGCAGAAGTCTAAACCAAATTTTTTTTCATGTTTTTTTGAATAATTTTTTGGATAATGAATTAGGACGATTCCCAGTCTTAAAATATATCCTTGTGAAGATATCGAAGAAACAGATTATTCACTTTACTTTATATTAAAGGTCATCAGAAATGTTTGCTAAATTTCTCGATTTCTTGCCTCCAGTGTTGGTTCAACTGTCAAGTTATTCATAAATCAAGAAAATTAATTCAGTAAAAATTATTTAAAATGTTGTTAAAGTAATTCAAATTTCATCAAAACGTTGAAAATTTCCATAAAAATTGAGAAAAATTATCAAAAAATCATGAAAACTATATAAAATAAAGTTAAAAATATCAAAATTTTCATAGAAATCAATACAAATATCATAGAAGTGATCAAAAATTGATGAGATTTTGATAAAAACCTGTGAAAATGACCAAAAAATCATAAGAACAGTCGAAAATGTTCTTGAAATTGACAATTTTTTCAGTAAAAAATAACGTAAAAACCAGTCAAGTGAATCATAACGAAACAAAATAACGGAAAAGTTTGAGCAAAACGAAACCAAATAATGATATCTCAAATGAACAAAAAACGAAAAAATGACATAAGTCTAAGAAAACAAAAAACAAAACGAAATGTTAGAATTTTGGAAAAACGATACAAAATAATATCGTTTTCTGTATTCATTTTTTTTTTTTTACAAAATTTTGTCATGAAATTTGAAAAAACGAAAAAAAATTGCACTTTGCATTCGCAGTTGAATATATCGAAAATTAAAAATTTTTGATTTGTTTGTATGTTGATTTTTTAACGTTTATATTAATCTCCTTTTTGACAAACTTTCCTCGAAAATTCAATTAAATTTTGTCATTTCAGCAAAAAATTGAAATCTGACGAATGAATTGAATTCTGGACAAAATTTCCGGTATTTTGAGTACCCACATGACTCATGAACATGATAGAAAAAACGAAACGAAATTCCGAAATAATTAAACATAACAAGAATGGACAATAATAAAACAACGAAACGAAAAATCGAGTGGAATAAAATGAAGAAAACGAAAAAATCGATTTTGATCACGAAACAAAATAACAAAATAATGAAAAAAAAGTTTGGTTTTGCAACTCTAGCGAAAACTCTCAAAAAATCGTTAGAACCCTCGAAAATTTCGTTAAAATTGTCAAGATTCAGGCATGAAATTCGGTCACTTTTAAAGTAACTTTTTTACTATTTTGCATGTTGGTCATTTTTTGTCACTATTTTCCCAAAATGGTCACTGAAGTCACTTATTCCAGTTTTTTTGCCGATGCCTTATTGATAAACAACAAAAAAATAAAAATTTTTAGAAATGACTAAAAAAAAAACCTAAAATTAAAAAATCAAAAATTTCTGTTATTTTGTTGAGTAAACATTTTTTTTAAATGGCTGACAAATTTAGCGTGCCCGTCCCTAATATAGCAAAAAATTTTTTTTTTAATTCTCACCTGCTCAAATTTCATCTTGGTGGGTTTGGTTTTTGGTAAATTTTTCAACATTTTTTGGTCATCAAAGACCCTAAAAAAATTTAAATAGTGGATTTCATACCTGAAAATTAAAAAAAAAAAAAAATTGTAAAATTGGTCAAAAGATCACGAAAACTGTCGATAATTTCGTTATAATTTTATAAATTTTCATACGAATCAGAGTAAAAATTTAATTAAAAAAATCATAGGAAGTATCGAAAATCTCGTAAAATTTATGAATATTTGTTTAAAAATAAATAAAAAAAGTTTCAAAAGTGAGAGAAATTCAATTCCATAAAAAAGTTACAGCATTCACAAATTTTCATAAAAATCAGTTAAAATCCACGCAAAAATGGTACCAAAAAAAATCATAAAATTTTTTTTTGACCGACCGTTTTTACAATAATTTTACCCATTGATTTAAAAATTTCTACAGATTCATTTTCAACAATTTTTATAATGTTTTGATAATTGTTTTCGTATTTTAAACAATTTTTGAGAGATTTTTGAAAGTTTTCACGAACTTTTTGCCATTTTTACTATATTTTTACCATTTTTTACAACAATTTTAATAATTTTTTCGAAATTTTTTGTAATTTTCATGGTTTTTGGACCGTTTTTAAAATATTTGTACTTTGGCAATTTTAACAGCACTTTTAGCGATTTTCATGTTTTTTAAAAAATTTTTCCGATATTTTAAATGAGCTTTGTGATAAATTTAAACAATTTTTGCAAAATTTTTCACTTCTTTCTTGATTTTGTGGCCATTCGTACGATATTTTCGCAAACATTTATGGAAATTTCAGTAACTTTTACCACATTTTCATTAATTTTCATGATAATTTGACGATTTTTACAATATTTCTGCTGAATTTTCCAAAAAAATTTACCATTTCAACATTTTTAGCAATCTTTATGAAATTTTGACCAATCATCTTTTATCTAAATTATTATGAAAATTTTTACAATGTTTGAAGTTGAACCTTTACAAGAATTTTTAAAATTTTTCAAGTCATGTTTCCTGATACGAAAATTTTCCTCACACATCCCACCCTCCCCCTTTCATAAAACATATCCACGTCAAAAACGTTTTGATTGCCTAATTATTTGATTGCTGGATGCTGATTGGCCATTGATAAGGATGACAAGAATTAATGACGAATTTAGTTTGTATTTTTGTTTTCCAAAATATAAAAATAAAAATTGAAAATCGTCAAAAATTTTCTAAAAATTACTAAAATTGTCATAAAAATTGGTAAAAATATCCCAGAAATGGCAAAAAAAATTCATGAAAATTGTTTGAAATTATGAAAAAAATTATCGAAAAAGAATTTGTCAAAATTTTTATAACAATCTGTAAAATTATTGTAAAAACGGTCAGAGTCATGAAATACGCCGAAAATCTGATAAAAACTGCAAGAATTCTCACAACATTTTCCAAAAAATTTTATGGTTTTTTCATCGTTTTGGCAATTCTTATTCCTCAGATTTCCACGTTATTTTACAATTTTACGTTTTTTTTACTATTTTTCAGAATTCTTATTCTTCTGATTTCTTCGTTATTCTACAAATATTCTGCATTTTACCTTCTATGTAGGCAATCCTTCTATCCCACTTGGGTTTTAAAATTCTAAAAATCTCCGATTTTTCAAAAACTTTAATATGAATCTTGTGTCCTGGTTCTCAATACCTATCTCGAAAGTCGAAATGAACCACAAGATAGGTTTAAACTTACTCTCGTAAATCTTCATCGAAATACTATAAAAGCTTCGTAATCGTAACTTCATTTGTAAACCGAACTAAGTAATCCGATACCATTACAAATTTCATGTCGACAGTTTCCGATCATTTCTTCTTCGACGGTTCATCGCTAATCGAATGGAACCTAAAAGAGCTACCGATCGTATCGACCCGGGACTCTGTCGGATTTCGTATGAAAACGAACGCTGCGAACGGAATTATTTTATACAGCCGAGGCACCCAACGTGATTACTTAGCTTTACAGCTACGCGATAATCGATTGGTGTTGAATATCGATTTAGGTAATGTAAACTGTAATTTTTTATAGTGCATGATTTGAACAAGTCGAGTCGACGGTTCGACGCCATCGTCGATGTCGCCGGAACACCGGATAACTAATAAATGAAAATGTTTATCTCTCTTACAGGATCAGGGTTAATGACCAGTTTATCGGTGGGTAGTTTACTGGATGATAATATATGGCACGATGTGATGTTCTCTCGAGTCTACAAGGATATTGTATTCACGGTGGATCGAGTTTCCGTCAAAGGGACTATTAAGGATGAATACGCTGTTTTGAATTTGAATAATGCTGTGAGTATATTGAAAGAAAATTCATTCAAGTTCGAAAAGGATTTATATTTTGATCGTTAATTCGAATTATTTGCCGATTGTTTAGTTCTACATCGGAGGAGTACCGAATAAACAAGAAGGTATGATCGTGTCTCAAAATTACACCGGATGTATCGAAAATTTATCTGTGAACGGGACGAATTTCAACTACATGATTAAAGAATTCTACCATAGTGATAATCGTTGGGGTATGCAAACGTATCAAAAGTTCAATGTGTCCTATATCTGCCCTGTACGTATTTTAAATTCAATTTTTTTCCAAACAGAATTTATTCTGATTTTTAATTATTTTCTTATTTGAATTTTTTAGGAACAATCTGTCATCCCAGTGACGTTCTTGACCGATATGTCTTATGCCAAGTTGAAAGGATACGAAGGTGTAGATTACCTCAATGTTTCATTCAGCTTTAGAACTTACGAAGAATTTGGACTCCTCGTCTTCCACAAATTCATCAACGGTTACGTCAAAGTAAATATACTCGACAATTCAAAGGAATAATCGACTAAGGATATTCAATAATCGACATGCTTTTGTAGGTATTCCTGGAAGAAGGTAAAATCTACGTCGAGCTAATCACCGGCGACAATCCGTTAACGAAATTGGAAAATTACGACGAGAAATTCAACGACGGTAAATGGCACAGCTTGGTGTTGGAAATTCACACAAATTCTCTAACTTTGAACATCGATCAACGACCAGCAGTTACCAATCGTCTATTAAAATTCACCACCGGATTAGATTATTATATCGGAGGTATACTTGTTGATAATATTGAAAAATTAGCCCCTGACTCGACAATTTTTACCTAATGGATTTTTTTTATTTATTTTTTCAGGAGGTGTTTATAATAATAGAGGTTTTATCGGATGTATGAAACTTATCACCATTAATGGAAATTACAGAGCGCCAACCGATTGGAAAGCAGACGAGGTAAATCTGTTGTTCTCCTCGTAATCAATATCAACCAACTTCGCAAATAGAAAAAAGTAATTTCCACCCATACTTGTTCCGATTTGAGTGAAATATAATGCGACATGTGAAGAACGAACGAGACGACATTTTTAAAATATTACGCAGATGTTTTGAGCCGTTTTGAAAAAAAAAACAACCCTATGAAAGTGTGAAACGAATACAAAACACCCTTTGTTTTAAGAGGTGTTTTAATCGTTGGCTTGTGATTAAAAAACAGCGTTATTGATCACCGCAGGGGAGACGTTTAACGATTTCGGTGTTACGAACGTGTTGGAAATATTTATAGATGGGTGGTTTATGGAGAGAACTGGGTGTCGAAAATTTATGTGACGCTGTGTCGTGTGATGAGGCAGTAAGTAGGCAGGAGTTTGAGATCTCTGAGGAATTTACCGTCTTGGTTGGTATATTCTCCCTTTTAGTGAAAGTTGTTTAGAAAATCAATGATAGATGTACGTAGATGGAGTTGAATGATGAATTGGTCCCTCTGAGCGTATCTCATTCGCAGAGCACAGAAATTTATAAATATTTATTGAAAGATTTTTGCAAAAACGTTGTGATAGTTTGCCAGCCTGTCCCAATAGACCGATTTAGACAATTTTTTTGTTTTCGAAATGTTTCTTTCGACGTGTAGATGTGTTATCAAGTTTCGAGGTCTAAAAATTTGTCAATTTTGGAGGTCAAAGATTCAAAATTTCGTTATTTTATCAACTTTTTCCATTGAAATTAAAGAAGAGCTTGTCAGCGTCTACCACTGAACAAATTTTGACGATTTTTTTTCAAACCAATTACTTTTGACGTATAGATGTGTAATAAAATATCAGGGTTTAGAAATTTTCAAATTTTGAATAGAAAAAAAATCCAAATTTTGGGATTTTGAAAATTTCTTTGACATTTTTTCCAACTTTTTTGGAAAATTTTATAAAATTTGGTACAGAAAAAAACAAATTGTTATTTTTCAAACATTTTTGACTTTTTAAAAACTTTTTTTTGGAAAAATTTCGCCCCTTTTCAACACATTTGGAAAGGAGGATGGGGGGGTCGCCCAATAATCGTTGTGATCATTATTAGTGGTTTTCGAGTTAATCATTATTTTCGACTTCTTGAATTTTTTATTTAAATTTTCGGTTAAAAAAAAAGTAAACTAAAGTTTGAAAATTTTTACAAAAATTATTTAAAA
Source organism: Pseudococcus longispinus (assembly GCA_900064475.1). Lineage (NCBI taxonomy): Eukaryota > Metazoa > Arthropoda > Insecta > Hemiptera > Pseudococcidae > Pseudococcus > Pseudococcus longispinus. The sequence goes on along the minus strand of FIZU01039287.1, from coordinate 21,458 downwards.
TATGGAAATCTGAAAAAACTAATCAAAAAATCATAAAAATCGTTGAAAATGTTGAAATTGTCAAAATATAGACGAAAATCGATAAAAAAAATATTGTAAAAACGGCCCAACAATCATGAAAAAGTCAAAAAAAAATTTTACAGTTGTCCAAGTTGTTATAAAAATATGCGAAAACATCGTAAAAATGGCCAAAAAATCATGAAAATTGTCAAAAATTGGGTAAAAATTGTTGAAAATTTCATAAAAATTATTTGAAAAATATGAAAAAAATGAACAAAAAAAAAACTTGAAAATCGTCGAAAATGTTGCTATGTAACTGTCGAAATTTTCTCAAAAAATTTTGTAAAACTGCTGTAATTTGCTTAATTTAGCATAGGATATGCTTTTACTATGAAAACATTTCTGTGAAAAACGAGACGAAATTCCTCGAGACGACTTTCAGATATTTTATCAAATATTCGACTTTTTGGACTTGAAATTTTTTTGAGAATTCGAAAAATTTTTTGAACTTGGATTTTTTTTAGGTGACTTTTAGACATTTTGTCAGACATTAGACTTGACTTTTTGGGTTTGGGGATTTTCTTTGAGATTTCAAACGACTTTTTGTGTATGGAAAAAAATTCGGAAATCACGCTGACTTTCAGACATTTTGTCAGATATTGGACTGACTTTTTGGCATTTTATCAGACATTAGACTTGACTTTTTGGACTTGAAATTTTTTTGAGATAGATACTTCAAACAAATTTTTGAACTTGGAAAAAAATTTTCAAGTTCAAAAAGTCAAGTCTACGTGCGACACGTTGGACTTGGGAAAAAGATTCAGAAATCACGTTGACTTTTAGACATTTTACCAAACAGAAATTATATTTGATAAATCTGACTTTAAAAAAAGTTTATCAAGAGTTTTTGGACTTGAAAATTGTTGAGAATTCAGGCAACTTTTTGGAAATGGAAAAAAATTCAGAAATTATGTTAACTTTTGGACATTTTGTTAGACAGAAATTAGGAGTATATTGGATCAATCTCACTTATTAACCAGATTGTCATTTGTCAGACTTGCAAAATTTCAGAGATTCGCATTTTTTCACACATTAGACCTTTTGTTTTGAAATTTTAAACGTCTTTTTGAAATTCTGTCACAAACTTACCCGACGATGACTTTTAGATATTTTGTCAGACTTTGAACTTGAATTGAATTTTTTGAGTAATTTTTTACTGATTTTTATAAAAATTTGTGAATATTACGTTTTTTATGGCATTTTAATCATTTTTGCAACGTTTTTCAACGATGTTTAAAAATATTTTCAATGATTTTTTTTCAACTTTTTTAACGAAGTTAGTTACAGACTTTTATGAAAAATTTTAAAAATTCTAACTAAATTTTCGTGTATTTCTTTTTTCATGTCGTTTTGGCCTATCTTACAGATTTCTAATAATTTCTATGAAAATTTCAACAATTTTAAACATTTTTGATGATTTTTATGATATTTTGACAATTTTTACAATATCTTTATGACCTGTGAAAGTCAAACTCTTTCCCTAATGGTTTTGTGTTTTCTTAGCAACATTTTGGCTTATTTTTGTACTAAACTCGAGAAGGGTTCAATTTTGGGTAGAATTAGCTTACCAGTGATATGATTATTTTTCAAATTCGGACAATTTTCTCATTTGTGATCGGATTGTGATGAAAATTTAAATTATTAAAAAAAATTACACGATTTCCTGAAGTACCTAATCGTATCATTTGAAAGCGAATTTTATCCTCAATTTCTTAAAAAATTCAATTCATAAAAAAATTATGCTTTTTTCTCTAAAATTAGTAATTTCTTCATTTTTTTTTTTTGCTAAAACCCGTCATAATTTGTCATGATTTCCATTAAAATTTAGGTAAAACTATTTCAGAGCCCTGCATTCCGGCATTCGTGATATTTTACCCCCTCCCTCGTTATATTTTCTGTCCTGGCAAGAGTCTTTTCACGTGTTTTCAAATGACTTTTGTTTTTTTATTGCAGGAATATTGCTGTAAAAATCAGATAGTTTTCGACGCCTGCCAAATGATCGACAGATGTAATCCAAATCCTTGCAAACATAATGGATTGTGTCGTCAAAGCTCCGAAGATTTCTTCTGCGATTGTTCCAATACCGGTTATGGAGGTGCTATGTGCCATACTCGTAAGTTCTTAATCGAAGAAATTACCAATTTAGGAATTTTATTCTACATTGTCTCATACGATTTGTTCAAAAATAGCATTGAATCCGTTGAGTTGCGACGCCTATAAACTAGTGAATTCGGTCCAACAACGTGTCGATATTAAAATCGATATCGATGGCAGCGGTCCTTTGGAACCTTTCCCCGTCACGTGCCAATTTCATTGTAAGTTTTAGTCAAATATGGCGCGTAATTGAAGTTGGAAATTGTACGATTCTAATGAATTATTGTTTTTTTTTTGCAGCCGATGGTAAAATAGTTACCGAAATTCATCACAGAAACGAAGAACCAACCATTGTAGACGGGTTCCAAGAAGAAGGCAGTTATAAACAAGATATCGTCTACGAAGCAACCAACGAACAAATTGAATCGCTGATTAATCGATCCTCGAGTTGTTGGCAACATATTCGTTACGATTGTCAGAACTCTAAATTATTAAATTCTCATCGTAAGTTATCCAAAAGTTCGACATTTTGGAAGATATTGTATCGAGATATTAATTAATTCTTTTTACGCAGCTGGCGAAGGTGAATTTAGACCTTATGCTTGGTGGGTATCGAGATATAATCAAAAAATGGATTTCTGGGGAGGTGCTATGCCCGGTTCGAGAAAATGCGAGTGTGGTATTTTGGGGCAGTGCGAAGATCAATCGAAATGGTGCAATTGTGATGGAGGTAAGTGAACGATATGTTGATTTTTTAACCCAGAATTCGACTAAAATGGGCGAATTATTGCAGGACATGGAGAATGGACTTCCGATAGCGGAAATCTCAAAGGAAAAGAGTACTTGCCAGTGAAACGATTACATTTCGGTGATACTGGTACACCAGTTGATGATAAGAGGGGCAAATACACGTTGGGACCGTTGATGTGCGAAGGAGATGGTAAGTTTATCCCAGTCAGAGTATATAATTCATCTTCTCGGTAATTAAATTATGATTTTTTTTCGTAGATTTGTTCAATAACGTTATTACGTTTAGAAAAAGCGACGCCACGTTGAATTTGCCTACTTTCGATTTCGGTTACGACGGCGATATTTATTTCGAATTTAGAACCACCAGAGAAACTGGTGTTCTGGTTCATTCCAAAGGCCCCGAAGATGAAATTTTAATCGAATTGAGAGGTAAATGAAGAATTTCAAAAACATCAGTATTCATTATCTTGATATTTACTCAAATGGTTCTTTTTTTCTTCCAGAGGGTAGCTCTATTCTATTCATGTATCAAGCTGGAAATAAACCAACTCACGTCCAAGGCAAATCTAGCTCCAGTTTGTCCGATAATAATTGGCATTCTGTGTACATCGAAAGAAACAAGTTCGTTGTAATTTTGATTTAATTTTCATCTTGGTTTCGTTTCTCTATGAGTTTTCTTCTTCGATACAGGAAAGGAGCTCGTGTAGTAATCGATGGTAACGAAAGGAAAGAAATCAGAGAAGCTCCTGGCCCAGTTCTAGCATTGTATCTTACTTCTTATTTATCCATCGGTGGTAATGTCGGTGCTCCTAATAAGAACGGATTCACTGGATGTATGAGAGCTTTCATGCTCAATGGGCATTTAGTAGATTTAGTATATTTTGCCAAGAAGATCACTTATGGTGAGTTGACATACCGGAGGATTCATTTTATATTTTTAGCTACGAAATAAATCGATTTATGACCAATTTCCCCCCTTTTTTAGGCATTTCTCTCGGATGTGTTGGTAAATGCGACAGCAATCCTTGTTTAAATAATGGCACGTGTATCGACGGATACGAAGATTATCACTGCGATTGTCGTTGGACCTCTTTCAAAGGACCGATTTGCGCCGATGGTGATTACAAAAATTTGTCAAATATTTTTTCCCGACTCTGACTGAAATCTAATGAAATTTGATTTATGTAACGTAGAAATTGGAGTGACGCTAAGGGACGATTCGATGATCAAATACGATTTCATGGGCAGCTGGAGATCGACGATTGCTGAAAATATTCGTGTTGGTTTCACGACCACTCATCCACAAGGATTCCTTTTGGGGTTGTTTTCAAATAAATCTGGCGAATATATGACGATAACGGTGTCAAACAGCGGTAAGAATCAGAATAAGTATTAGTCTATGCCCTCAGGGGGAGCAGAAGGGGGTTTTAGGAGTGGAAATATCCTTCTCAGCTCGAATCCGTCATTACTTTTCCGATTGAAAGTAGAGAAGTAGCACAATGATGAAATTTGTGTCAAAAAATGATCAATTTTTTAAGAAATAGGGGCAAAATCACAATTTTTCATTTTTTGAGCCCGCTGCGGTGACCAATTGGGTCAAAAAATATGTCTTCGTTATAATTTGAACCTCCTCAAACCGAATTCGAAGTTAGTTTACTGATAGGAAGTAGGAAATTCTCAAAATAGTCGAATTTGCTCAGCATAAATGCCCAATTTTTGCTCAAATTGGCATTAAATCGCGATTTCTCATTTCCTAACCCTTACTCCTTTAAATAATTGAGTTATAAGACCTTTTTGAAACCCAATTCGAACCTCCTAAACTCAAATTAGAAGTTGGTTTCCACGTAGCAAGTCGAGAATTCGACTGTGCATAGCGTCTAGCGACCGATTTGCGCTTAAATTGACAGAATTTTTCATTTTTAGAACAGCTCTTCCCCACTTCAAAATAGAAAAAAAATTATAGAATAAAAAATGACTGGTTTTCAACGTTCTACAACTTTTGTTTGAAACTTTTTTTCGTGTCGTCAATTTAGCAATTTTTTTCACTCAGGGGTCCCCAAAATAATTACATTGCGGTAAAAAATCACGATACGACAAAAAATTTGAAACAAAAGTTGTAGAGTATTAAAAATTCATAATTTTTTGTTCTGTAATTTTTTTCCTATTCTGCAGTGGTGAGAAGCCATTCTCCTTAGAAGATAGGAATTTATGCAATTTACCATTTTCTGCTGCACAAATTTCACGATTGTGCCACTTCTGTACTTTCAATCGAGAAAGCAATGACCGATTCGAGTTCAGGAGGCTCGAATTATGTAGAAATGATACCAAACATACCCCTACTCCTTTATATGCAGAAATAGAAGCGTTTCCACTTCTAAAAACCCCTTCTTGCTCCCCCTTCAAGGGCAATTTTTGATGACTTCCTTCCCCAAAATTTTCTTTTGGTTCATACTAAAAGAAAAACCAAACTCGTATTCAAAACCTCTTAGACCGTAATGTGAGGAGAAGACGAATGTTCTTGGGTAATGAGAAATTTTTTTTGCAGGATATTTACGTGTCATATTCGATTTTGGATTCGAAAGACAAGAATTAATATTCCCGAATAAACATTTTGGACTCGGTCAATACCACGACGTTCGAATCAGACGTAAAAATTCCGGAGCTACTTTAGTCATGGAGGTAAATAGAGAAATTCAATTTATCAAACGAAGGTTTTTCCCCAGAAGAGATTTAATTCTACGATAATTTTTCCAGGTGGATAATTACGAACCTCAAGAATTCCAGTTTAATATCAAAGCCTCGGCAGATGCTCAATTCAATAACATCGAATACATGTACATAGGTAAAAACGAAAGTATGAAGGAGGGTTTCATCGGCTGTGTATCTAGAGTCGAATTCGACGATATTTATCCACTCAAATTCCTCTTCCAACAAAACGGTCCTACCAATATTCGCGCCACTGATGGTAAATTTGATGGTTAATTCATCTTTCGATTATTTTTAATCACGAATGTATTCATATTGGAATATTATTCGCAGTTATGGAAGACTTCTGCGGCGTTGAGCCAGTCACTCATCCTCCCGAACCGATAGAAACCAGACCACCTTTAGATCTAGACGAAGATAAAGTAAAAGCTGCTTATCACGAAACAGCCAGCGCTGTTATTGGAGGTAATTCACGATCTTAAATCATCCAGAATATTTCTTTTTCGTGTAATTACTAACTATGTGTAATTTTACAGGATTCTTATTCCTATTATTCCTGTTATCAATCCTAATCGCTATCTTAATCGGTCGCTACGTGGCCAGACACAAAGGCGATTATTTGACGCAAGAAGAACGAGGATGCGATTTAGCTTCCGATCCTGATACAGCGGTGATGCATTCGGTAACTGGACATTCTTTAAGAAAGAAAAAAGAATGGTATATTTAATGACTCCGCTCCCCTCAAAATATCAATCATGTACGTTAGAGGCGACCGCGTTATAATTTCTTCTTCTGTGATTTTGTTTTTGTTCATTATATTAGGGGAAAAAAGAGTTTTTAATGAGCTTAGATTATTATTCGTATTTCCGTATATCGTGTGTTTTAGTTGCCTCTGATTTATACGTGTTTTATTTTTTATACGACTTTTTTCGTTTACTCAGTCTTCTCATATTTTTTTTTTTCATTTTTATTAAATATTTGTGTAATATTTATTTTATCTTTAAAGTATTATGAAACCAAAAACAGTGTCAATGTATTTTATATGAGACATATTTTTAACATCACTGTTAAGGTTTTACCATTAGTTTTAGAAGTATCGAAATTTTTTCTCGTTTCTCTCTACGATTTTTCTACCTTAATTTCCAGTATTGATTTTATTTACCGAATTATTTATTTTGCTTTTGCATTTACGAATCTCCATCGTTTTCGGCCCGAATTTCGATTTTTTTTTTGCATTAATTTTTACGAGTAGATCTCGAAGTATTATGCGAATTCCGTCCTGCCTATTTTTTAATATTTTTAAGTTATTTGCCATTTGCAAAAATGTATATTATTTTGTAATTTATTCTGTAGATATACTTCGTATGTGAGGTATTACGAGTCGAATGACAACCTAACGATTTTTCTCAATACTTTCTGTGATGTCTAGAAAGTCTCATTTAGAATTGGAATCTCATTAATCGTAATACTTCACGTTACTCAACTTTCAGGGACGAAGTTGATTACAATCGCGTTATCTTTCGAAACTTTGAAATTTTAAAAGCACAACGCAACGCTTTTATTTTAACAAAAAGTTACTCAGTGAACAATTTTCAGCCTTTTTTTTCGTTAGTATTGATTATGTATATCTGTTTTAATTATTTATATTTTTATTTTTGTACTTTTTTCGATTTTCTTTTTTTTTAATTTTTCACTTATAAGAAATGTTAAGACTTTTTACGAAGCTGAAGTAATTCAGTTGCGGAATTTTAAGTCACTTCAGTATTGTAGTATTTTTTTTTCACTATAAAATTGTACGTAAAATGCCAAATACAATATGAAGTTTTGATCATCTTGGTTTTGTGCATCGTTGTGTGGTCGAGTGAATGACGATCATGTTGAAGACTTCAAAGTGAAAATTTATTAAATTAGATTACGTAATTTGGATGAATTTTTAAATTATGAGGGGGAGGGTAGTTGACGAATTAGGGTGGTTCTAATTTTGGAAATTTTTTCAGGAACCCCTCAAGCCCTCAATTTGTTCCCCCTTTTTTTAAAAAATTAAAAATTTCAAATCTTTTAAGACCATTTTCAACGATCTTTCGTCTTTATCCTCGTTTTTATGAGGTATTAAAAAATAAATTTTTTAGCATTTTTTTCATCATTGTCGTAGACTTGAAAATTTTTCAAGAAAACAAAAATTGTCTAAAATTTTCAAGTGAAGAAAATGTTGAAAATGAAATTTCTTGAAAATAAAGAATAATATGAAAAATCATCAAACACGTTTTTTTGGAGTAAAAATGCGTGTGTTAAAACTATTTTAATACCGAAATTTTTTTTGTATTTTTTTTGAAGAAGTGACGTAAAAAATCATTAAAAATCACACTTTTAATGCCCCATGAAAACAGGGGTAAGGATTAAAATTCGTCGAAAATGGTCTTGTTGGGTAAAAGTACCTACGTTGTGACCATTTTACTTTAAAACTTTGAAATTTTAAAATTCTTTTCATTTTTTTAATTGGTGGGGAGAGGGGCGGGGGTTCACGCACCCATTAAAATTAACTTAGGGAAAAAATTAAAAAATAGGAAAATATTTTCTCCTTACCTGTAACAAATTGATTGGGGTGGGGAACTTATAAGAATTTTTAATATGCAACTGTAATATTTTTCTTGATGACATTTTTAAAAAAACCTAAAATAACCAAAAAGATGATTTTTGCCTTGAAATGACAATTTTTACTAAAGTACCTATTTACAAGTTGGACAAAAAAAATGACAATTGACCAAAAACAACGATTTTAACCAAAAATGACAGTTTCGACCCAAAAAATTACAATTTAGACGAAAAATGACAGTTTGATCCAAAAAATGACACTATTGACAAAAAATGATGATTTCGACCAAAAATGATGAGTTTGACCAAAAATGACAATTTTTACCGAAAATTACAGTTTTTACCTTGAAATGGCAATTTTTATAAAAAATAAAAAATGACAATTTGGACCAAAAATAACGATGTTTACCTTGAAATGACAATTTTGACCAGAAATTTACCATTTGAGTAAGAAAAACAATGAAAAACGAAGATTTTGAACAAAAATGACACTTTTTGCCTTGAAATGACAATTTTGACAAAAATGACAGTTTGGACTAGAAAATAAAAAATGACAAAAAAAAATTACAATTTAGACAAAAAATGACAGTTTGTTCCAAAAAATGACAATATTGACAAAAAATGATGGTTTTGACTAAAAGTGATGAGTTTGACCAAAAATGACAATTTTTACCGAAAATTACAGTTTTTACCTTGAAATGGCAAGTTTTATAAAAAAATAATGACGATTTGGACCAAAAATAACGATGTTTACTTTGAAATGACAATTTTGACCAAAAATTTACAATTTAAATAAAAAAAAAATAATGAAAAACGGAGATTTTGACCAAAAAGGACACTTTCTACCTTGAAATGACAATTTTGACAAAAAATGACAGTTTGGACTAGAAAATGAAAAATGACCAAAAACGATGATTTTGACAAAAAAAAATTACAATTTTGGCTAAAAACTGAGAATTTTAACCAAAAATGACAGTTTTGACCGAAAATGGCAGTTTTGACCAAAACTGGTATTTTTTACAAAAAGTAACGATTTTGACCAAAAATAACAGGTTTTACCCTGAAATGACCATCTTTACTTTTAAATGATAATTTTATGAAACATAAAAATTTTGAATATCCAGCGCTAATATTTTTCATCAGATGACTTTTAAAAAATCACTAGGATTGCTTTTCAAGGTACATAAATTGTTTCACTTTACAGAAAAATTGTCACATAATTTTGAGAGTTGTTCACACTTTTAATTAGTCTTAGTTTTTCTCCTTCAAATTTTATGATCATTTTTGCTGAAATACTTTTACAACTTATAAACAAAGAAAAGTCAGTTTGTACGTAACAGCCCCCTAATAAGGGATAAAATTCGATTCTTTTTTCCACAATATCATCTTTGAGACGTTGGTTCAAGTTTAAAAAACATCCATGGTCAAATATTGGAAATTTTTGAAAAAAAATATTATGAAAAAATCTCTGGTGACATTAGTTTTCTAATAAGATTAATCCCTCATCAGTTTTTTCCTCTTTCAAAAGTACGTCTTTTAGCTAAATTTGTTTAACTTGCACAATTTTTTCAAAATTGAAAAAAAAAAATTCTATCATTATTAAGCATACTTACCTATAGTTCATAATAGAACTGAAAATCAAAAATTGGAAGTTCCAATCGAAAATTTTTCTGTCATTTGGGAACAAAAAGTTGAAATATTTCAACTTTTCATGTCTAAATGGCAAAAAAATTTCAATTGGAATTTCCAATTTTTGCTTTTCAGGTCTAATGAACTACGCTTTAGTACATTTGACGAACAATCAACATCCACTGAATTAAATTTTCACTCTTCGAATATGATTTGGGCATGTTTTTTGGTTTCCTGTAAAATTTGATTTTCAGATTATGGTTGTTTTAATCAACCCTTCACTCGAACTAATTACTTTTCTACCAAAGCAAAAACTCTATTTTTTTTATATTTTCCAATTCCAATAGAGAATGAAACAATTTTTCTTTGAGAAAGCGATGAAAAAAAAAGTGTTGATTTTGAGTAATTTATTTATTCTCTTCTCGTCTATTTTTGCATTAAACACTTTGAACTATCCATATCGAAAAATTGCAATTTAATTACGCACTTTCCAATAATTTTTTCAAATAAAAACCCACCGTTGCCCTTCATTTTCAAAAAAATTCTCGAATAAATTAAAACAACAAAACTAATCCCAACGAATTTATCTGTGGCATAAAAAGATAGGTACTACTTTTTACAAACCTACTTCATCGGTAATTACGCGTAATTACCATTATCAGTACTATTTGTTATGTTGCGAACGACTCTGTGACAAATCAACAAAAATATTAGAAGTCATTTACCTATTTTTATGATGATTGTGTATTGCTAATAATTTTTCGTGGTTATTATAATTTTTTTCGATTAATTAGTGTATTCGAGTGGACTAATTTGTATGTTATAACGCACGCGAGTACGGAAGAGTCTCACAGAGCGGATTTCGATCACGTATCCAAGGTATTATCATTTCGTCATAACTCATTAATTGCTTGCTTGCGTCTGCTCCATTTTTGTTTGATAAATAAAACACGATCGAGTAATAATGGATATTATAATCAAATGACCGTAATACCCCAGCAAATCATTTCCAAGATAATATTTGCTAAAGAATTTACACCATGTAAAGCTTACAAAATGACATATTTCTAGATGCAACTGCACTGATATGATAAGAGAATGTCGTAATACGTTTCGTTGCAAAAAATTGCATACAGTGGCGAATTGAATCGAACTATTTCCACTGCTAGTTCGTTTACTCGATCGAAAGAACATTTCGTATAATCAATCGTCGAATGATTATTATTTTGATTTGATTTCAGAGTTTGAACGGATTGGTCATCTTTATTTTCATCATCGATTCCTTTTTCGACTGACTGTAACAATACAATATGAACCATCATTCTGCGGATAACGCTTCTTCATCTCAGTAAGTTGAAATAAAACGTAATTGGATATAGATGGTGTATCTAAGTGCATAGATGAGAAACGAAATTACGGAATAATTTCTTTATTCGTTCGGTAACTACACTATACATGTGAAAGTTATTGCTGAATTAATGACATTCGTTTGGAATATGTATATGACCCCTATTTGAAAGTTTACAAAGAGACGAAAATCACTAGTAAATGGGAATAGGTTTAATTAACCGGATACTATTAAATTGGTCTCGATGAGTAGCCAAATGAGAAGTTTACTACTTTTAATTATAATATTAATGAGCCAGATTTACCCAAATTAGCTAGTTGGCTGAGCGATGATGTATGAGAACTGATTTACATAATTGATATTGTTCTTTTTTGGTAATTTTTAGTCGAATTTTGGGATTAGTTTGGAAAGGTGATTGATCGATGAATTGGGTTTGGGGAAAATCTGATCACGAGGGAATCTACGTGTGACGTTTGGGTTCATGTGGTATTTACGACGTCCTTGTCGAGTTCATTTTTCTTCGATTCAATCAAACCGAATCATTTTTACGATCGTTTTTCATATCGTATTGATTTTTTTCACTCTACGTTACGTTCTGTTGTGAGAATTAGGAGCAAGGTTGCAACCGTTCGGGGGTTTTGGATTCCCCTTTTCAGTACCCTGGTCGAAAGTTGAAAGATGAGCGTGATTTAAATAAACAAACGGAGATTTGGTAACCTTGCGAAGGGATAATTATTGTATGGTCGATGGCCTAGTTCGAATCGAACGAGAATGGTGTTTATTTAAAACCAATATAGATAGGTAGACCCGGCAGCAGGAAACGTAACCGAATTAGAATCGTTCCAATAGGTAAAAAAGTTTTTAAAATATTTATATCCTGCGTGCGACTGCCATCTATAACAGGACGAGGTTCGGTAAACAGAGTATAGAAAATAAATGGAAAAAACGGCGGCGTTTATGGGATTGTTAGCGCAACTTAGTATGTGATACAAAAAGGAGGACAAGGACCTACGAACGGTTTATATGCGGTCTCCGAATTGCGGGCATGTTGCGGAGGTGGTACTGTTGCGACCTAATTCTTAACCCTTGCGAAGAACTTTTACTATATGGGTTATATCATTTTATCGATGGGTCTTTTTTTTTATTCCTACCCCTCCCCAATATTTTTTTTAATAACTTTATGTTTCCGGTAGCTTCATTTTTTATTCTCGTTTTAATGAAGACTCGAAACGTTCACGTTTTAAACCAATTGTCAACTTTGGTACGAATTTCGCACCCCGAACTTTCCATCGTCTAGATATTACGTACGACGATGATGATGATGTAGGTAAATTATTTCGGATGTACGGACACTAGGTTTTGAGGGAGTTGTTAAAATTTCATGGAGGACGATGCATTGTTCAAGTTGGCAAATAGCACACGCCTTTATCTTTGTTTTATCGCATCGATACGTATTTAGGTTCATTTTTCGTTCCACTTGAAATACCATTCGAATTATTCCGGCGACTAGCGTCAAACTGTTTGTCGTTTTTATATTGATATTTCCCGACTAATTTAACGTTCATGTGTAAGCATGCCCGTGTTCAAGGAAATATTATGAAATGTTGGCTTACGGCTGCCTGTGCCTGTGCCTGTGACAGATTAGTTGCTTAGATCATGATGCAGAAGGTCTGGATGACTTTGTTTTCAAATTATACCAGAATACGAGTATGTTATATGGAATGGTCGAAGCCAGAAGGCGTGAGCGAGGTTGTCCCATTGATGGGTTCTGGCTAGATGAGGTGAACTTTACCGATTTCATCGGTTCGCTGGTCGTTTGTATTTGTTTTTTATGGAATATGAATCTGAGCATGTTTTGAAAGGATTTATTTCAGTTCGATTTTGATCGTTAAGGGGTAGAAAAATTTTTAAATGATTTTAGAATGCCTTAGCATCGTTCCAGAGTTGTTTTAAATGTTGGAGAAAGCGTTTTAATCGGGGAAAAAATTGATGAAATGGAGAAAAAAAAATTGAAATATCGTTAAAATAGTTCAAAAAGCACGAAAACCAATAAAATTGTTACAAAAATCGTTTAAATTGATTAAAAACATGTTTAGAATGCTCTGAAAATAGTTAAAACTACATTTAAACCCTTTTTATAAATGTAAAAATTGTTCTAATCACGGAACAAATTATGAAATTACCAAAAAACATCCAAAATTTGGAAAAAAAATGTTGAAAAATGTTTAAAATTGTTCGAAAAAATTTTGAAAATGCTTAAAAATATGTTTCAAATATTTTGAAATTAAAAAAAAAAGTCGCTGAAAATTTTATTATTCTTTTTAATGCTCTAAAATGGGTCTAATCGTAAAAAAAAAATTATAAAATTGAGACAAAAATATTCAAAATGTAATAATAATTACTAAAATATTGTCAAAACTATTTAGAAGTGTTTAGAATAAGTAGTATCCTAAAAATATTTAAAATTATATTTAAATGTTGTAAAAATGGTTCTACGTGGGAAAAAAATTCTGAAACTGACCAAAAAAATTCAAATTTTGATGAAAATTGTTGAGATAAAGTTGAATTTGTTCGAAAAGCACGTTGGAATTATTTTAAAAATTACTCAAACACATCGAAATACAATTAAAGTTTTTTAAAATACATTCCAAATGTATTAAAACAATTTTTAAATAATCTGAAAATTTTTTAGTGGCTCTAAAGTACCTGAAATTGTCTCCAAAGTTGTTTTTTATATCGAAAAAATGGCTATAATCTTGAAAAAATGGAATAAAATTGAGAAAAAAATTGTTAAAAAATCGTAGAAATCATTCAAGGAGCACAGCAACTATTGAAATTTGTTTAAAAAATCATTAAAATTTTTAAATTCCTCGAAAAAATGTCGAAAATGCTCGAAAATATGTTCCAAATGCATTGAAAAATATAAACAAATGCTTGAAAAATTTATTAGTGGCTTCAAAGTACCTAAAATCGTATTTAAAGTTGTTTTCAATGTTCGAAAAATGGAACAAATCGCAAAAAAATTAATTAAATCGAAATAAAAAATATTCAAAATGTAATAAAAATTATTGGAATATTGTTGAAACTATTTGGAAGTGTTCGAAGTATAACATTGTACTGCAATGTTGCAGGGAAAAAAATTCTAGAACTGACAAAAATTTTCAAATTTTGTTGAAATAAAGTTGAATCCATTCAAAAAGCACAAAAAAAGTCAGAATTATTTTTTTAAAAATTCGAATGTTAAAAATTTCTTAAACATACCAAAATAAAATTAAAATTGCTTCAAATACATTCCAAATGTTTTTAAAATTTTTAAAAATTATCTGAAAATTTTCTATTGTCTCTAAAATACTTGACATCGTATCAAAAATTGATTTTGATTTCGTAAAAATGATTATAAATTTATAATCTTGAAAAAATTGAGTAAAATTGGGAAAAAAATGTTCAAAATGTATTAAAAATTGTTTGAAAAAATCGTTGAAATTATTCGAGAAGCGCAACAACTATTTAAATATGTTTTAAAAATCATTTAAATGTTAAAATTGCTCGAAAAATGTCGGAAATGCTTGAAAATATGTTTCAAATGCATTGAAAAAAATTTTAATGCCTTTAGAATACTTGAACATCGTATCTAAAGTTGTTTTCAGCGTTCTAAAACGGTTTTTACTTGTGAAAAAAATAGATGAAATTGAGAAAGAAATATTCAAATTATAATAAAAATTGTTTAAAAGCCTCGAAAAGTGTTCAAATTGTTGAAAACATCGTTGAAATTATTTAAAAGTGTCTGAAATATCCTGAAAATATTTTAAAAAACTGCCTCAAAATAATTCAATTTTGGTGAAAATTGTTGAAAAATGGTTGAATTTTTTCAAAAAACCATAGAGATGGTTTTAAAAAATTTTTGAATATTTTTATAAATTGCTCGAAAACGTCGAAAAACTATTAAAATTGCATAAAAACAGATTCCAAATGTTTTGAAATTTAAAAAAAATACTCAAACATTTTTTAAATATTTTTAGAATACTTGAACCTCGTTTCTAAAATTGTTTCCTATATTCTAAAAAATTTCTACATGTGAAAAAATTTTATATCATTGGGAAAGAAGTACTCAAATTGTAATAAAGATTGTTCACATATTGTTAAATTGCTTTGAATGGCTCAAAAGAAGTTCAAATTGTTGAAAAAATCGTTGAAATTATTTCAAAGTGTCTGAAATATGCTAAAAAATATTTAAAATTATATTTAAAGGGGTGTAAAAATTGTTCTACTTTTGAAAAAAATTATCAAACTGCCAAAAAATATTCAAATTTTGATGAAAATTATTGAAATATAGTTGAATCCGTTCAAAAAGCTCCAAAACTTTGAAATTGTTTTAAAAATTATTCGAATTATGTTAAACATTTTCCAAAAACATCAAAAAACTTTTGAAATTGCTTAAAAATACATTCTAAATGTTTTGAAAGATTTTTAGAAATTTTTGAAAATTTTTTTGATTTTTTAAAAATTTTTGAAATTTTTTTGATTTTTTAAAAATAACTAACATTGCATGAAAAGTTGTTTTCAATGTTCTACAAATGCTTGCGATCGTGAAAAATTGAATAAAGCTGAGAAAATAATGTTAAAGTATAAGAAAATTTTTTGAATATCGTTTAAATTATTTTAAAAGCGCAAAAACTTTGAAAATATTTTTAAAATTATTCAAATGTTGTTGAAAATTTCTCAAAAACATTGAAAAATGATTGAAATTTTCTCGTTGTTTTTGAAACACTTAACATTGTACGAAAAACTGTTTTTAATGTTGTAAAAATGGTTGCAATCGAGAAAAATTGAATGATGTTGAGGAAAAATTTATCAAAATTTCATAGCATTTTTAAAAATATCATTAAAATTATTTGAAAAACACAAAAATTGTTGAAATTGCTATAAAAATTATTCAAATTTTAGCGTTCTAAATGTATTGAAAAATTTCAATATTACATGGAAATTACTCGGAGTTTGGAAAAAATTAGTTTCAGAAAATCTCAAAATACAAATTTCTGACACGTAATTTTCTGTAAATTTTTTTGAAAATTCAAAAATTTTTCTCAAATTTTTGTGATCTTTTGAGTTGATTTTACGAAAATTTATAAATTTTTGATAAAATCTCATCAATTTTCATATTACTTTCAAGTTCATGGTCTTTTTTGAAATTCAACAATTTTTCTTGAATTTTGAATAATTCTCAGTTTTTTTTTAAAACTTTTTTTTAAACTTTATTTTTAAAAAGAAGTAATATTATTTGTTTACTTTTTGTAAACAATTTATGATTCATTTTATATAAAAAAATTTTAAATAATCGTTCAATTTTTTTTTCGTAATAATTTTTTTTTCAGATTTTTTACACTTGGGATTATTTTTCAAAAATTAATACTTTAATGAAAAAAAAATGAAAATTCAACAATTTGAAGAAATTTTATTGGTGTGTTATTTTAAAACCATTCTTATGAAAATTTTTTAAAAAATCAAAATTTGAATAGATTTTACGACATTTTAAAAAAGTACTTTCAGTGCTGTTTTGAACGATTTCTTTAATGCATAATCGATTTTTACTTCATTTTAACGAAGTTCTCTTGTGACTTTATCGATTTTTCCTGCATTTTGAACACTTTCATTTTATTTTCAGAATAATTTTGCAGTATTTGAATTAATTCTACTCATCTTGCGTAATTTTTATGGAAAATTTAGCATTTGTTTCATGATTTATGTAAAATTTTTATGAAGTTTCAAGAAATTTCCTTGATCGTATCAAGTTTAAAATAAACTTTGAAATTTTTTGTGAATTTTGAACATTTTTTTAATGATTTTTTTCAAATATTTATCTAATAATTTACGCAATTTTATCGTAATTTTACTATCAATTTTTTATCATTTACTTTAAATTTTCATCAAACTGAACAATAATTATTCCTACATTTTAAATAATTTTGGAAAATTTTTTCAGTAATTCAAGGCATAATATTTCCAACATTTTGATAAATTCTTCTAAATAATTCAAGCCATTTCTAATGTCACCATAACTTAAAATATGTTCTGATCCGAATTATATAAGACCAAACGAATCCATGCCAAGGAAAATTTTTCCACGTACCGAGCCACAGCCAACTGGGCAATTGTTTCTATAAGTACAATTTATTATGGTAACTCGTCGAAATATTCTGCCAACTAATTGATTATATACGATCTAGAACGTAATGTGCTTTTATTTTTCGGAGCAATTATTTCACACGATTGTCCTTCGGTTTTTTAAAATTATCGTAAGCAGGAAAAATAGCACGTACGTATAATTTGATAGATTTTTCGTATAGCCATCTGCCTTTATAACACGTCGGAATATTTTCCACACATTTTTTTTATTATCATCGTGTAAATAAATAATCATCTATCGATTTTTAACCATTATTTTCAAGGCGGAATCGACGTGTGGTAAATTTAAAAATAATATTTATTCGACTATTTTCAAACACCGAGTGTATAAATTTAACGAGCTAAGCAGATTTGAATTTTACGACTCGAGTCGCGCTGTATCCTTATTCCTAGGTGATTTTTTTCATCGTCGTTAAGTAGTATGATTTTGGAAATTTTTCATTCCCCTGCCCCTCTTACCTCTGGGTGATAATTATGGGTAAAAAAATAGATATTTAGATGTACCTACGTAATACCTGCGATTTAAAAATTAATCTTCGTCATTGCAACAATTACTTCCACGTTACGTAAAAAGTGATCACATCGTTTATTGGCCGTTGAGTTCTTCGTCACGGTACGTTCCGTAGACTGGGCAAATGTTTTGAGAAAAAATTTTGTCATCGGTTCGATTATCAGAGTGTGTAAATATACGACGTGCGACATTTATCGTTCGATGGACGGCCATCGAGCTAAGTTGGCTTTTTTTCCTCTTATTTCGTAGATTGCACGTCTTTGTAGCTGCTGTGTTTTTCTAATTCGGTCATAAGGTTATTTCCGTATGTTCACTGGCTGATGGAGGTTTACTCTATGGTCTTGGAACATGCTCCATTACACGAGTATACCAAGACACCGAGTACTCGGTTGTATTAGTCACATACTTTCCGGCAATGTAGGAAAAACAAGACTAATGGATGTTAATGCATATGTTCTCTCTTTATTTTGTTGTGTTGGATTTTTACGAGCAGGGGCAAAGAGGCATAGAAGGCATGTGTCGAACAAGCAGGAAAAATCGTAGTTGAATTGTTTCAAAAATATCATAGAAAGTTGTCAGATTTTCTTGATAGAATTTTTTTCCAATTTTAAATGAAAATTTTTCCAGCAAAATTTCCCTCTTGATCGTAATTTTTTCAGATGGAAAAATGCTGGTTTTCCATTGGAAGAGCAAATTAGCCCCTGAATTGATGTCAGTATTTCCAAAATAATAAAATATTTCATGATCCTTCACCTCCTACCCTTTTAAAAATATTCTGAAATTTTTTCAGTATCGATAAGTATGTTTTTGACTTTGGTTTTAGCTAAAAAGTCTGCTCGAAAAAAAACTGCCTGAGTTTTTATTGGAATTTCGTCATGTGAGATGCTATTTACTTTTGAAATATCATATTTTGAGATATTTTCCCACAGTTTTGAGATGGATTGAAATTTTTTTATCGAATTTTTATTCACATTTAAAAATTTATCAATTATTGGTTTTTGAACAAAAATTTCAGATTTTGACATGGTTTTTGAATTAATTTTTTTTAAATCAAAATCTGACACTTTATCGAAGGAATTTTCAGTTTTACGAAAAAAAATGTCTCAAGGCCTTGAAAATTGTTGATTGCGAACTTCAATTATCTAATTCGTAAATCAAAATTCAATTTTTCAATTTTTATGTGTTTTTAATTTTAATCATTTTTTTTTTTTTAATTTTCCAATTCGAAGTACCATTTCCAATCAGAGAGGTACGTTTAGGAAAATTTTATTACTCACTGCTTTCTCTATTAAGCTCTTTTAGTTTGAAATTTGGGTCATTTTAAAGGACTTATAAATCGATTGAGAACGAAAGGCAGGGATGATTTTCTAATTTCACTTGAAAATTTTATCCTTTCAAGTCCATTTGAAAAGGGAATTAGGTCGAGACAGATAGAAATTCGATGGTCAAAAGCGATGGTATAATTCTAGTTTTACAATTTTACCCCCTTTCCCCTATATACTCTAAAGTATTGAAAGTATAATTTTCTTAATAATGTCATTGCTATCGATCCGCTTTCCTTATGATTTTTATAAACTTTTGACTCGCTTTAGAATTTGCCAGAAAGTGTAATTTTTTTGCAACTAAATTAATTGTACGAGCAAGAAATTCGCTCGAAAATAAATTGAAACCAAGTGGGACCAATTTGTACAAAAACATATTTATTTCCAGATAAAAATACGGGCGAAAAAATGCCACACTCGTAGCATCATCTCCAACGTATTTAAGTTCGGTGACTTTTTATCTTGAAACATTGCCAGCATCATCGAACTTAACTAAGTTCAAAAATCTTCCACCTCTGTACATTCTTTCCTACGACCATAAATTATTGCTCAATTATTTCGAAAAAGGAATCGTCTGTTAATTAAAAACACCTCAGCATTTCTGCCAACCTTAAGACATTTTTTTAAAGTTGAAAAATCTTACAGATTTTTAATTTAAATAAATCACACTTGGTAATTTGTTAGAAAATTTAAGTTCACAGTTGCAGTTGCTTGCATCAAAATGTGGAAAATGCGATTTAAATTAATTTACGGACAATAATAAGTTATGTAAAGTATCGATTAATATTGATAGTTTTTCAAAAGTATCGTTTATATCGATACTGATGACATTAAAAATTAAAAAAAGAGAATCGATCGATTAAGTTACCATCTAAATTATTTCCAGCCAACCTTGTATTTTAGAGGGGTGATTTGACCCTGAACACCGAATTTGAAATTATCCAGTAGAAGTTGGTCTTTATTGTCTGAAATTCCCATGATACAATTTCTAACTCGATATCTCAACCCTAACTCCTTCGGAGAGGAGGGAAGGGGGGACGTGGATTTTTGTTTAAATTTTCTATTTTTGGCAATTTTCAATCGAATTTTTTCAAATTTGCAGGAATGGTAGACAGTGCCAAGGGTAATTTATGTACTTTTTTCAACAAAAATTCGAGCACTTCAAGATCAAATGCATATTTTAAGCTTTGTAACGACCATTAATTTTTCACCCTTAAAAGTTAAATGGGTCATTTTTGGTCGAAATTTTTTTTCTTGCAATACACCTGTTTATTTTTTCAAATTTTTTCTTTAAATACCCGAATGATGCCATTTTGGGAACCCACAACCCTCCTCCGAGGTGATCTAAGGGCTTAAAAATCGGGTGTGAACTTGCTTCAAGTCGATATCTATCAATGGGGTGGCCCATTTATAAAGTCGATGGTTTTGAAATCGGAAGAAAAATAATACTTTGACTATGAAAATCTCGAAAACTAAGACTTCCAGAAAAAAATTATTAGCTTTTAAGAGAAAGAGAATTTCAAGCTCCGCAATTTTCATCCCTTGAATTTTTTTCGTAGCACCCTTCGTTTGGCCAGAAAATCCATTTTTGTAGAAAATTTTATAAATTCGATAATTTCAAAAAAAAAAACTTCGCAAAAATCTCGAAAACTGAGCCCCCTACGAAAAAAACTGCCAATTCATGAGAGAAAGAAAATTCTAAGCTCTACAATTTTCATCCCTTAATTTTTTTTCGTACCACCCTTCGTTCGGCCAGAAAATTCATTTTTATAAAAAATTTACAAAGTTGATAATTTAAAAAAAAAAAAAAGTTTGACTGCAAAAATCCCGAAAACTGAGCCCCATACGAAAAAAACTACCAACTCATAAGAGAAAGAGAATTTTAAGCTCTACAATTTTCATCCCTTGCATTTTTTTCGTTGCTCCCTTATTTTAGTCAGAAAATCTTAGTTTTCGAGGTTTTTGAAAAAGTTGTTTCATTTTTGAAATTATCGACTTCGTAAATTTCCCATAAATATGGATTTTATAGCCAAAATAAGGGTGCTACGAAAAAAATGCAAGGGATGAAAATTGTAGAGCTCTAAATTATCTTTTTCTCAAGAGCTATTAATTTTTTTCTAGGAGGCTTAGTTTTCGAGATTTTTGCAGTTGAAGTTTTATTTTTTTCATTTTCAGAACCATTGACGATCGGTATTTTCGACTTTGGAAGAAAAATTTGACATAAAATGAGTTGACCCCCCCCCCCCCACCAGGAACTCCTAGT
>FIZU01039275.1:0-27566 GCA_900064475.1 Pseudococcus longispinus | reverse complement strand
GGGGGGGGGGGGGGGGTGGAGCGACTTGAGAAAATGGATAAATTGGCCTTGTTTCGGTAATTTTAAATTGAAAAAATTGATCATCAACATCAAATGATTGAAAATTTTTGCACTGAAAATCGAAATCAATGCCTCTTTTCCTGAATTTTAGATTTCGACTCCACTTGTTCCCCCCTGCCTCCCCCTTCAAATTTTTTCGATCCGTTTTTGTAATCAAAAATTAAATTATCAAAAAATCGATATATTTTGCGTTATTTCATTCTTCAAGGCCAACCAAATCGTGCCTTCTGCTTCAATCCATTTTTGAAAAAAATGGGATTGACTAGTTCTTTCCATTCACCCTTCATATGATGCATTTAATCACTTTTTCTGCTCACAAAAAAGCTCTCTGATCTAAAAATCATTAATTTGGATTGATTAGGTATAATTAAGTTGGTTACATTGGTAACTTTTTAAATATTTTTTCTTGTTTTTATGTTCAAGGTCAAATATGTATTAAAATATACTTCAACTTCAAATAAAAATTCAATTTTTTATCCAAATTTGTTCAGTTGAATTTATTGAAAAATTTTATATAATTTTTTCCAGTCAATTGCTGATTTTAATTTAATTCTACCCCTAAAATGTTTTACTCTCTACTCTTATTTTTTCTGAATTTCAAGAATAAGTTTCCAAATTGAAATTTAAATCAAAATGGGAAAACTTTTCAAACACTTTTTCACGATATTTCGAAATTCAGTCTTTAAAAAAGAAAATTAATTGATGGATTTTTATCGAGCTGAAGAACTTTTGTCGAAATATTGCAAAAAGAAAAAACCATGATTTCAAATGTCTAATCGTTTTCATTGCATTGATTAAAATATTGAAAAAAAATTAATTGTAAAAGTGAAGGCAGAAAGCCATTAAAGGTGGGGGGGGGGGGGGGGGGGGGGGTTTTGAAAAAAAAAAATTGTTTTTTTGTAATTTAAAAAAAAAAGGGGGGGGGGGGGGGGGGGGGGGGGGGGCAGGGGTGTTTTGAACAGAAAAAATTGATTTTATGTACATTGAATAAAAAAATGTCGATAATTTAGTCAATAAAAGCAAAATTATTAAGCCCAAGCCAATTGAGGACGAAAATTTTCGCAAAAACGGTTTTAAAAGTTGAAATTTTATGATTTCTTCCAGCATTTCAGCTTGATTTTTAAAAAGCAGGATAGTTGAGAAAGTACATCTGTGAATCAAAAAGTTGATATCTCATCATTTTATGATTTCCGTAGAGTATTTCCAAGTGGAAAAACTCCTCTTTTTTAAGAAAACACCTATAAATTCATTCATCGAAATAAAACAAATCCTATAATATTTTTCTTTCTGAAAAGACATCGAAATTTTTGAATATTTTTCATTCGCAGCCCCTTCTCTTCCATACTTCCAGCCCATTCAATTTTTGAAAAAGAAAACATAAATTATACAAAAACTCGTCAAAATCATTCTCAATACAACGACCAGACACCGTCTAATTTTATTTTCATAAAAATTCGTTTAAATTATTCCAACAAACGGACGACATTTCAACGAATGATGTCTCAAAACGTCAACCGATGGAAAAAAATTGATACCCTTGGTAATTATAAAAAATGAGAATACGTTCATTCATAATTAACTCAATAGACAATGGTTCGAAAACATCATTGGTATAGAAACTTGGAATGGAACACACAACGATAATCCATTTTGCGGAAATATCACTCGATAACGGACGTCTTACTGTAGCCAGGGCAGAGGCGACATATATAGATATAGATTATGTATACCAGACTACTGTGGCGAATAGAAATCATACTAATTTGCAACGCACGACGGGAAGAAGAGAACAAGGATACGATACACAAAAGATCCATCAATCGTTTCCTTTTTACTATTTCTATATGCTTATTTTATTATTATAACCTGGTTGGATTGCAAGAAAAAATATACAACGGATTTGAAAAACAGATTCATTACCAAAAGATAACCGCATGTATGGTTTAAGAGGGTTAAAATTTCGCCAAAGCATCTTCCGGTTTCCAAGTTGCCTTTTTGGTTCATTTATGTACAAGGTAGACGCGCCGATAGAACGAGGGGGTGAGGGGGTAAACGTTATAAATGAACTAAGACGCTGGGTAATTTTGAATATAAACGAAGTCGAGGAAACGATCTAAGAGTGTAGACTATGTAGAGAAACAGTATTTAGGAATGCAAAACGGCGTATAATTAATGATGCTTTACCGCTCGTGTAAAAAGTACGGGAAAGGGGCCGAGCGGAGGGCAAAAGCGTGTACGTAGCTCGTCTGTGTATTACCGGTGGTGGTACTGTACTCCGCTAGCAGACTTGTAGACACAGAAGAAAAACAAAAACGCCGTTTAATGTTTCGCTTTTCAAAGTGACAGTTGTAATTTCAATAATTCGCCGAGTTATGTGGCCCAGTTTCGCACCCTTTTTCGACATTTATCCTATCGCCCGGGTAAACGATAATTAATGGAATTGTTGTCGAAGCTTATTGATATTGAAAAGTTTTTAATAAAAGTTACCGATTCGAAAGCCTCTGCTCCGGGAGTCGAGTAATTGGTAAAGTTTGCCGAGTTTGACGAGTCGAGTCGTTAAGTACAGTGGAAATTTTCTTAAATGAACTATTCGATTAGATTAGGGGTATTTTATTTACCGAGGAAAATTTTCAACCGAGGTATTGGCATAGTTTGGAAAACACTGAAATACTTATGATTTTTTTTAAGCACTCGAAACAGATTTATAAGTAAATTCGACGAAGAATTTGAAAACAAAAAATATATATATTTATTGACGCAATTAATCGATTAGGCGATAGTATAAATCAGGGAAAAAAATAATAAAACAGCGCCTCGCTTTTACGCCGATCAAATAAATTTAGCCGCGAACTTAGCTGCGCCTGCGTAGGCTAAGTATCGTATTAATGAAAAATACTTACGTACGAGAGCCTATGTAACTATGTATACGAAAACAACAACCAACTACGCGTAGATATTTCATTAATCACGGGAACTACGCGCCGCACGTATTTGTTAATATCGAGTAGTCCATTTGTAAAATGTCCACGAATGATCAAAGGTTTGAGAACGAGCCGGGAGCAAGGTGGGGTGAAGAGGTGAGCTCGAGAGGCGGACAAAAAGCGTCTCGACGCAACGTTAACATTATTAGCGACGGTGTTACAGTTAAATTAGAAACGCTCTTTCATTTGTTACATTCTTATTGACAAGTTTTTAGAAGTTTTTTTTCTTTGTTTTTTCTTTTTCTTTTTTGTTGTGTTGATGGTGAAAGTACAAGGGCTTCCGTCAAATGTCCACGAAATTGTTACCAAGGTGTGAGTACCGTGATTATTTGGATTATAAAAAGGTGTCATGGAAGTTTGCACATGTGGTCTGTATGGTAATTAAGCACTAACGCAGTTATATGTGTGGTTTTGAACTGTGATCAAGTTGAAAATGTATTCAAAAAATCGAAAAATTGTTAATATTCGTAGGTGAATAGTAGGAGGGGGAGGAAGGGAGGCTAAGATAACCCTTATTCATACTTTTGACGATTTTCTCCTTCGCTCCAACGTTGTAGGTTTTGGGAGGAAATGAATTTCTATCACGTTTGAGCATTCTGGTGCCCGAAGTAC
This sequence comes from Pseudococcus longispinus, assembly GCA_900064475.1. Taxonomy (NCBI): domain Eukaryota; kingdom Metazoa; phylum Arthropoda; class Insecta; order Hemiptera; family Pseudococcidae; genus Pseudococcus; species Pseudococcus longispinus. The sequence continues at coordinate 23,913 of FIZU01039275.1, read as the reverse complement.
TCAAATTCCAAAGAAAAAAATGTAAGAAACGTTTAAAATTTTAAAATTCTTGAATTATTTCTACCAATTTTTCATCCTGATAGAAAATCGTTCTGAAAAAATTTTAGCCCCTCCAGAGATGAAAATTCAATAATGGTATAGTTGTATGAAAAAAATTTGAAATTTCTTAAAATAATCAGGTAAATTGTTCATGTATCAATATGACAGAAAAATTATCCGAAATATCAAAATTAATTATGCAAATTAATGAAATTTTGAACTCACTCTATTTTTCATCAGGAGCAGGAGACTAAAATTTGTTTTCTACTGAGTCATTTCTTATCGAAGGGGTACATATAATGTCAAGAAATAATACTGAGAAAAGTCATCTGCCTCGTTTATAAAATTTTTCAAGTTCATAAAAAAGTTGGGTAACACGAAGTAGATGTCTTTTTATTTTCAAGTTGAAAAATTTCAGAGTCTGTTACGACTTTTGACTTTTTGAAGTTGAAAAATTCTAAATCGATACACGTCAACATTCGTACAGATTATCTGAAATTTGTCTAAAATGTTATAAAATTTCATAAAAATCATTGAGACTGATGCAGAAGTGGTTTTAAAAGGTCTGAACTTTTACAACAACTGGTAAAAAATTTATGAAAATGGAGCAAAATCCAATAAAAATTTCATTAAAACCATTAAAAATTCGTTGAACGATGTAAAATCAGTTAAAAATATTCGAAATGCTGTAAAAACTAAAAAATGTCGAAAATCATTGAAAATGTTGTAAAAGTGTTGAAAAAAAGACAAAAAATTTCTAAAATATTATAATTCGCTGCTGAAAATTTTATAAAAATCGTAAAAATATTGAAAAATATGTCGAAATGAATTAGTGAAAATTTTGAAAAAAATCATTTAAAAACATAACACTTTTGACAGGTAACTTTTTCACTCTTTTTGCAATATTTCAAAGTTTTTTTACGAAATTTTTTACAATTTTTACAACATCTCAGAATTTTTTGGGTGATTCACTACTTCTGTAACGCTTTTAATGATTTTTATGACATTTTTGGCGGTTTTTTGTAACATTTGAGACATTTTTCATCTTATCAACATTTTTTCGATATTTTTTGTGATTTTTATGCAATTTACGACACTTTATTACAAATTTTCGATCATTTTATTAATGTTGAAATTTTTTTGCAAGATTTTCAATACTTCAGGTTTGTTTTGTGATTGATTTTGGAAAAAATATACATGTACTTGACCTTGTAAAAATATTTCACATGCAATATTTTCAAAATTTTAGCTGTTCTTCGACAAAATTCCTCGAACATAATTCAGAAGGTTGACAATGTTCGAAAATTGCATAAAAAGCATTGAAACTGTTACTGAAGTGAGCCTAATGAAAAAACGACAAAAAAATATCTGAAATGGAACAAAAAAGTACTAAAAATGCCATAAAAATTATTCAAAGTGTTGCAGAAGTAGGTAGTGAAAAAGTCATCAAAAATATCTGAAATGATGTAAAAATTGTTGTAAATTTCGTAAAAATACTTTGAAATATTGCAAAAATGGTGAAAAAGTTACAAAAAACGTGTGAAATTTTGTAATGATTATTTTTCGATTTAAAAAAATATGTTAAAAACGTAAAAAAAATCCCAAGATTCGCCCCTGTATTTTACTCTTAATTCTCAAAGTAAATATTTTATGCAATAGGTACCACTCGAAAAATTTTGCTTTTTTGGCAATTTCACTTGTTGAATTTCTCATGTTTACTTCCCGAAATTTTGCACTCAGTAAAGTCTCCGAAGCTGAGTAGCTTTTAAAGTAGAATAACTAGTGAAAATTGTGGATTACAAATATTTAATTGCTTTAAATGTTTCATGTTTATTATTAGGGAAAAAATCACAATAGGTAAAGAAATTTCTTAAATTTTCCAAGCAGATACCTATTTATTTCAATTTTCAACCACGATTTCTATGTAAAGATTTTTCTCGTGTTTTGTAAATTGATGAAACAAAGAATTTCATTTAGTATTTCAATTATGGTTTTTTATTTCTTATCTCAGAGTAATCCATGCAAAATCCGTCACATTCCAGATTATACATTCCTGAGAACTTGTGGTAAAAAAAAAACAAATCTATGCACTATGTTCCCTTCTCTCTCAATAACAAGAGAGGATCAGGGATTATCATTTAGCTAAGAGGAAATCATCATAAGCCGAATGTCCGATTCTCATGGGAAAATCGAAACAAACAATGAACTGGAAATTTCAGACAAATCACTGACAAATTATAAGCAGAAATTATCGATGCATAAGGTTTTTGCTAGATATCATTTCTCATCCAGAACACCCATCAACGAACACTTTACAAACATTATTTATTGTTTTCTCTAAAAGGGATACAATTCTTCTTCCATTGTACTCAACTCAAAGCACCTTTTAAACGTCAATCACCAGCAAAAAAAAGCATTTCATCAAAAAACTGGGACAATCTCTAATTCCAAGAATTTCATTCTAATAAAACCAGATCTGCTAAGTGTAATCTACCCATCAAGAAAAAAATCGTATCTACCTTACAAATCTAAAACAAAAGTAAAAATCGCACCATTGAAATACTAACACTGACTGATTTATTTACAATCCACGAACCCCAATTATCCGTAGTGTTTTCTTATTGAAAAGGAGAATAAAAAATCGTGTATATGTTATTCTGCGACTCTATTGAATCACTTGACTGAATCAGCAAAGGAAGACACCATTCATTACACAATAAAGAGACAGCTATTCAATCGAGACACGAGCCAAAAAAACGAATGAAAATCCTGCACCTCGGCTGTACGAGCACCAAACGAAAGTAAAACCAGACAATACCAAGCTGTTGGAAAAAAATCCCACAGTTTTTTCTCCCGTGGTGTGCAGACTGCAGACAAATCAAATTCGCAAACAATGGAAGCAAAAATTTACGAGTAATTGAGGAAAAAAACTTTTCAAATTCGAATTATTTCCGCGAAAACGCCTAATTTTCTCGCATTCGTTCACATCATTAACTCGATCGTTAAATTTTGGCATCAACAAGATCATAATTTAGATTTCATCATCGGTGAATAATCTAACTCTTATGATGTCTGAATTCATCGATCGTTACAGTGTCTCGCTTCGTGTATATCACATCGCATTAAATTCTTTTAATAAATTCGCCGGATGTGAGTATTTTTAACCGTAAATTAAAAATTTTGAAGAAAAATTCTCCTCGTATGTGACGACGCAGCGAAACAAATTAACTGTGATTTAATTAAAAACAAACATACGATTTCGCAAAATTTACCATGGTGGAAAATGTTCATTTGTTATTTTGTCGCTTTATAAACTATTTTCGTTAGATATTGTTACAAACAGGGCGAGAATGACAAAAGTTTGCCAAATATTACGTTCGAATGAAAATTAAAATAACACGGTTCACAGGTACGAATATCGTGCGGTAATTGCGTCGAATAAAGTTCTTTCGGTGTCGTCGTATCTTTTTAAAAAGCAAGCTGAAGAAAACTTGCGAACCAACGACGTGTTGATATTAATGCCCTGGGATCATAAATCAAAAGTGACACGTTTAAATGATGTTTTATACCATTGTGGCGTTTCGTGTGGTTCTAAATTCTATAAAAATGGAGTATTAGGATGGCCTTTTAATCGTCGAATTGTGATTTTTACATTTTTGCAGATAAATAATGGAAATAATGATCTTTTAATTTGGTGGGAAAATTAAGAAGTTGAAGATATTCTTCCGAAGAATTTTTCCAATGCATAAATTCAAAAGTTGAAATTTTTCAAATGCTTCGAAATAGATTTTAAGATTTTCTGGCCCATTTTAATTTGAAAAATGATAAAAAAATTACCTAAATGAATTGGAACAATCTTAAATTCCAAAAAAATGATAATGAAAGTGAATAGAGGCTCTTGACTGAAAAATTAAAAGCATCGTAAAATTTCTTTGATTCAGCATTCGAAACTTTACACCGTTTGAAACCAACCTCCCTCCCTCCCTCCCTCCCTCCCTCCCAGAAAAAACGAATAGCTCTCAGGAGAAAAAATATATCAGGCGCTACATTTTTCATCCCTTGCATTTTTTCCGTAGCACCCTTAGTTTGACCACAAAATCCATTTTTATGTGAAATCTATAAAGCCAAAGCCGATGGTTTTTAAAATGAAAAAAAAAATTTACTCTGTTTATTTGAAACACACAATGGATTTTCTGGCCAAACTAAGAGGGGCTACGAAAAAATTGCAAGGGGTGAAAATTGTAGAGCTTAAAATGCTCTTTCAACTAAGACTAAGGGCTATTAGTTTTTTTCAAGGGGATTATTAGATTTCGAGACTTTTGCACTCTAAGTGTTTTTTTTTCATTTTCAAAACCATCGACTTTCTAAATAAGCCACCCTGTATTTTCTTTTTTTCAAATTTTTACTTAGTTAAATTTTTTTTCATTTTTTGTTTGGTCATTTTATTTTATATCATTTTAACAAATTTTCTCGTCTTTTCATTATTTCGTTTCGTTTGACAACCCTAATAATTCTACATCGACAACTTCAACTTTCTGCGCCCATTTTTTTTAGGAAAATCACAAGCTATCATTACAACCTAATAATTTCCAAAGTCTATTAAAGTCTAAGAACCAAGTTTCCTTATTTATCAATTTCTTTAGGAACGTCAAAATTTGAATACCTCGAGCACCTTAGAAATGCCTGACAACTAAATCAAGATTTCAACTTTTTGTCCTTGCAATTTTCCCTCATCTAATTAGTATTTCGAAAAAAGGGTTAAATTTTGAACCAAAATCATCCCCACTCCAAATATTTCGATTCACTATCAAACCAAGTCCTTTTGCTTCAAATTTGACTTAAATTTACTGAGAAAGTTGTTCAGAAATACGAGAAAAAAACATGGCTGGAAAATGATCCAAACAAGATTTATTTAAATTCCCTTCCCTTCATTTCCTATCCAAACTCGATACATTTTGCAATAGCTACATTTTTTATGAAGAAAAATCGCCCAATAAAAAGGATTTTTCAAGTATATGCGAACAGTAGCACGTGTTTTTTCGCCACACGAATATTGTTTTTGGCCCCCAACCAATTGGTTGTTTCTTTTTGGTGTTTTATGCCTACCTATATGTACATCTACATTATCGTCGTACCTTAGCTACACATATTATCATTCTTTTCCACGTATAAAAACGGAAGGAGATGAGGCCAGGGAGGGGGAGGGGGGTTGAAACGGTGAATAATACAAAACAAAATGCGCGCGATGGTGGATCAAACAAATTTTACTAAATGACTCGTATCGCATGTTTTTATTCGTCTATAAATGCAACCACATTAAGTCTCGCAATACGCGCGGCGAAAAACTCGGGCGACATTCGTCGTAGATAGTATATCTATATAGGCTAATAATTATCTATATACCGGAAATCATCGTTACGTATGAATGCAAACCATCGACAAGAAGAAAAAAACTACACATCTATAATATGTATGTACTTTCATTAAAAGTACATTAGTGTTTTTCTCTTAGGAATTGGCTTTTAATCAAGAAACAGAGAAATAAAAATTCTCTACGATGATGGTATGGTAAGTAAGTACGTATAAGTGTAACGTCGGCGTGTTTATTTTTTTGTTACACTTTGTAAAATTTAATTTCTTTCGATGTTTTGACAATTAATTAATTTTAATCTGATTTTTATGGGTTTTCGTGTTGCTATTTGTCTTTTCGAGCATTTGTCTTTCTTTGCGTTAATTTGTTTCTTAACGAGCGACATTTTTCTCACGAGTGGATTTCATACTCGGCTTACTTGTGCGAAAAATTCGTTCGCAGATTGCTTTTTTGCAGAAAGGAGACAAAAATCGACATAAATTTGGTGTAGTTTTCGCGTAAGTATTAATTTTTGTCAATTGCTGGCTTGATTTATTAATCGATTTAGATTATCAAATCGATCGACTGTTTGATCGTGAATTTTCACCACCGAAGAAAGATATTTTTTGCAAATAGATCCTGATTTTGAAGCCATTATGATCTTGGTCCAGTCTCGTAACAAGATGGAAGCAAAAAGTTATTTTTGGAAGAATAGCGCTGAAAAGTGACCAAGGTCAGTCAAGGCAGGACCACACCAGAGGGGAGGGAAACAAATGCGAAAATTCGATTTTTCATTCCTTCGAATAATAACATAGTAAAATGACTTGATAAATTCAAGTCGAAATAAAATAATAACTCACCTCATGAGTACGAATATTCATAATAGAAGATGGAAATTCAACACTCACCTGAAACAATAAAACAAAATAAATTTTGATTAATTTACTTAATTTACAACTAATAATCTCGTAGCATAAATTAACACAATTCAAAATTATTTACTCAATCTTCAACCTGGGAAATTGGCCAAAAATTGAGAGAAGGTAACTCGTTGTTCGCACATATCTAATTCGTATTAAGAGAAAATATAATTTTTTGAAGGAAAATTTAGGTTCGAATCGAGAAAATTCGCGAAAGTAATGATCATTCATTCAACATGTACAAATTTGTTCTACAGTAAAAAAAATTAAAGAAAATTGTATTTTGAGCCTGAAAATTTGAAAAAAAAATTCATCTACATCCAAGATATTCCATCCCCCCAAATAATACCAACTTCAATGTTAATCGCCTTTGACCAATACGTATGTAGATATAAGAGCACTACCCAGCAAAATTTAACTTTTCTTAGATGGACAAACTGATAGGTACTTAAATTGATACCTAGATAAAATTAGATTCTAGAAAATTGAAAATTTTTCAAAATTGAGATAACTTTTTAGAAGAAAAATATTAAAAAATTACACATTAAATTTAGAAAATAGGAAAAATTTCACGGAGTGTTGAGAAAAATGAGAAAACTTTACTTAAAGCTGAAGAAAATTCCATTTCAAGTTGAGAAACCAAGATTTGCAGTTTGCAATTTTTCTGTCCCTCGGTTATTTTTTTGATTCATCTCCAAAGAGATTTCATCTCGATTTGGAGTTCTCTATTCTATTTCTTTAAAATTCAAATAAATTCTTCCTATGAGCTATCACAGCTAGAAACCAAAACCAAAGTGGAATTGAAACAATGTAGTAAGGCGCCATAAAATAAGGAATCAAAACTTTTGGTACTTAATTCGAAACTCAACCGAGTTGCTCTTTTTCACCTTGTTCCATGAAAAATCACAAAATAAATTTCGATTGGAAGAGGGTTTGATAAGAAGAGGTCACATTTTTCTGGTTCATTCAAAAAACACTAAATCGACCAAAATTAGCGAGAGATTTGTATAGAAATTGAGAAATTGAATCAAACTTGATAGGGCTGGATCAATGAGGAGAGGAGAAGGGGTAGTTGATGCACGAGTTCATTTTCACCTGTGAAAACTGAAATATTATACAGGAAATAGGATCGAATCAAAATTATTTATTTTCATTTTGCTGTGTGAGATTTGCTATACGTAGGTATAAGTTGAAAAAAATTGCACTCAACTACTCATTCTTAAAACAGAATGAGATGTAATGCAAAGATTACAATCCCCCCTCCCCCCCTCCACCAATTTAAAAAAAGAAGTTGAAATTTCCAATTTGTAATTCAGATATTTTAGGGACTCAAAGAGTCCTAAATTAAATTTCTTTGCACTTTTATTAAATAAAAAACGAAAGTATGAAGAAATTGCAAGAGAATTTTCAATTTAAACTGAAAATTCGCACAGGAAATCCGTGTACTTTTCCTGGTTTCACTTCCTTCCTCTACTCGCAAAAAATACCCAAACAAACCACAATGAAAATGTTATATCTGCAACCCTCGCCCAATTGAAGAAAAAATTACCATCTACTTTGCAAAAAAAAAACACACCACCAGACAAAACTTATGCATCCTCTTAACTCTACAATCAAACCACCTCCAGACCAAAACCACAGCACATCGATCTCGATTTAACGCATATATCAATCATCACCAGCACGTTCTCGGCATCCTAGATCTACGTAGGTAGCACCAACACAAAGCAACTCATCACCCACACCATCATCCAAAGCTGCAAATCAGTTCGCATTTTGTCATCGCCATGCAGATCGCGGAGCGGCGCATTCTCGACATTAATAATTTAAAGATTTCTCGCTAATTAAACCTATTACACGGACCGGACCGTACAGACGACCTAATTACCATCATCGACATCCGACACAGCGATTGCGATTCGTACACATAAGGCATACGTCGTACGTCCATTTTTAGTACCCTGCCTACCTCCAGTCGCTACAGTTTCCAAAGGAGTAATTAAAATTTTAAAATAATCGCATGAGCACCGCCAACATATCTATACGGTGAGAGGAGGGCAGCTGCTTCGGGAGCACGGGCGTATCGCGAAAACCCGACAACAACAAAAGTTTCACAACCTTTATATCAATGAAATCGAAAAACATTTTAACCAGCTTTTTGGACCATGCCCAATAAACGATTTGAAATATTAAAAGGGCGTATTAATAGAAATATATTCGAGAAGTTTTTTTAAAAGCATGTCCCTCCTTCTCGCATCGTATACAGATATATCTGCAAAATATATCGTACGTATTGAAAAAATAAAACAAAATAAGGCAAGGCAGAAAGGTAGGCGAGGAATTAAAGCTCGCGAATTCGAAACGAGCCGAAGCTATCTTGTGTATTAGCTTATGAATTAATATTTTTCTTCTCTTTAGTAAAGTCTTTTTTATCAATCGAAGATGGATGAATGGATTCGGTCCAAGGTAGGCAGGTGAGACTTGTCACCTGACGACCATCGTTCTTTTTTCCTACGTTCGGATACCGCTTATACAATATTGAATCATTCCCAAGACGAATAGTACCTATTTATATTTAGTTGTAATTTTGGCAGACGACGGTATTCTATGTATATGTTTCTCTCTTTTGTACGATGCCTTATGTATCAGTATGTATACTACACACATACACACGTTTATGAGAATAAATTGTCCTATTATCTTGTTATTTTTTTTCCACTGTTTCATTTTCTGATGAGTTCGTATGCTCGAATAGCAAATGGATAACGTCTCTTTGGCGCAATTCGAACTCGAACGACGAATCGTTAATTAGAAATTAGTAAAAGTCGAACAATATGGTACCCTGATGTTTACTCAGTTCGACATACAATGTCACATACAATACAATGGTACATGTCACAAAGTAACATCACATATGAAGACATTGTTTACCAAAGGGGGAAAGTTCTCTTTTAGATAGACGAGTCAATCGATGGCGAATCAATTGGAAAGACGTTGACTGCAACAGGTCAGGTATACTCAAGAAGCATATAGAGACAGGCTAACACCATAGCGATCATTTTGTCTGCATTATAGCTCTCTGCATACTTATACATAGGTATAATCTATCATGGTAAAAATGATTAGCGTGTCTTATACTATCTTTATTTACTCCCGAGGTCAACAAGCTTTAATAGCCGTGACCCTCCACGATACACCATCTCATCGCGGTACAGCGTCGCCGCTTGTTTGGCTACCACTTCCACACGCTCGGTCCGTCGTCGGTCGCATCATCCGAATGGCGCTAACGCTTACAAAGTCTCACCAGTGGCCGATATATTTACTCCTCGAAGGAGGGGCTAATTGCTTCTTATGGCATGAGTATCGAAAGAAAGAAAAATCCACTTCGTATTCGTATTTTGATCTTATATATTATGTACAAGTTCATCGAACAGTGAAGATAATTTTTCCTCGATGTGATGGTTGTAGAGGTTTGGATTCTTGTGGTGGTAGGTATATTCCAAGGTCGATAATTTATTTAATTCGATACAGTACGTATCATCTTTGAAGTAATTTCACGATAAAACCATTCTTTTGCCAGCGAATAGCTCGTAATTGGTTTTTAATGTTTACCATTTCGGAAGAATTTGATTAGGTATATTTCTTATCGTATCAATATACCACGATATCTTGTTTATCGAACACTCACGTATGTGCCTTATCTTATACCAAATTCTAAAAAGCTTTCTATTTACAGTATTTTTTCCTTTTATTAATAAGATTTCGATTAAATTACCTCAAATTACCATCTCGAACAATACTCTCGATTGTACTTTGAATTCTTTCGTTGGACTATCAATTTTTCATATCATTTATCGAATTGTATTGTTGGAAGATCTCACGTGGGATTTTCCCAAATCAAATGACCATTTCGTGGAAATTTCCGTGATAACAATCGAATTGGAATTTGAATTAAGAGACTATCGGCAGTATCAAGATAATCTTATGATATCTACGATTCTACGAAATAAATAAAAAGGGGAAGTAATTTTGTGATGAAAATCAATACTGCTCTTTGCCCTGCGTTTTGTTACCGTAAAACGAATTTATTGTGGAAACATGGCCGTGAGGCTAGATGGGAAATTTAAGTTTTTTGTACTATAAGCCATATTGAACTATGTTCTGATGAAGTATACCTAATTGTAAAATCATACAGGGTGGTTGATATAGAAGGTCGATGGTTTCAAAAAAGAAAAAAACATTTTGAATGCAAAAATCTTGAAGAGTAAGCCTCTTAGAACACCTAATCGTGTATGACAGAAAGAGAATTTTAAACTCCTCAATTTTAATTCTTGTCATTTTTTTCGTAGAACCTTTAATTTGACCAGAAAATCCATATTTATGAGAATTTTTTTAATGTTCAAAAACATCGACTTTGTAAATTTCTCATAAATATGGATTTTCTGGCCAAAGTAAGAGTCCTACGAACAAAATGCTAAGAATCAAAATTATAGAGCTTGAAATTTTCTTTCTGCTAAAGAGGGTTAATTTTTTCTTAGGAAGCTTAGTTTTGGAGATTTCTGCAGTCAAAATTTTTTCCCCATTTTCAAAACCACCGATCTTCTATGTGGGCCACCCGTTATATGGAGGGCATTCCTGCAAATATTCTGTACTGTTTCAGTAATGTTCTTCAGCAACCCTTTCCCAAACTATCAAAATTTCGCATTTTTTCCAATGTTACCTACTTTCGAGTTATTATTTTGAAGAAAACATTTTTTCCAACGAGAAATAGGTAATCTACAGGGGGCGCATAAGTCAGTTTCCCAACATGCAACAATGTTTTTTCCTTCCATAAACATGTATTTTCTGGCCAAACTAGTGGTCCTACGAAAAAAAATTTCTAAGAACCAAAGTAGTAGAGCGTGGAATTTTCTTTCTCTCAAGAGCTAATAGTTTTTTTCTAGGGGGGCTTACTTTTCGGGATTATTGCATTCAAAGTTGGTAATGTAAAAAATCATAATTATGTAGGTATCTAATTTTGAACTTTGACTACAAAAATTTCGAAAACAAAGCTCCATAGAGAAAAACTAATAGCTGTTAGGAAAAAGAAAATTTCACGCTTTACAACTTTGGTTCTTAGCATTTTTTTCGTAGAATCCTTAGTTTGGCCAAAAAATCCATTTTGATTTAGAATTCGAATTTTAAAAAAACATTTTTTTGGGGTAGTATTTTGGCAAAATCGCAGATTTCGATCAGTGATGCATTTAGGGATTCTGGGGGGGAGGGGGTTCTGAGACACTTCAAATTTTTCAAACAACTTTTTTTGATACTTTTATCAACTTTTATCGGAAGAAAGCGCGTGCGAAAGTTTTAGATATTTGTGCCATTTTCTAGGTTTTGAAAAGTTCAACAACTTGTATTTTTGGCCAACGTGTTTCAACTTTTACCCAATTTTCTCAACTTTTCGACAATTTGAAATGGGGGGAGGGGCAGAGGGGATCTGGTGGACCCATCCCTGAATTCGATGTATCTGATGAAGAAATATCGCATTTTTCAAGCTGAAATATCGATATTTCAAATGATTATCGATAAGTATCCTCTATCATGAAACTTCTTTTTACTTTCTGGTACAATTTAAATGTAGTTCTATTCATCTTTTTTAATTTTTGTGCGAAATTTCGAATGCGTTTACATCTATAAATTTTCTGAAATAACAAGAAGGCCAGAAAATTTTCTTGAAATGGTTAATATTTTCTATCAAGACGACAAAATGAGCTGGAGCATTAAAAAATTGCAAAATGTAGCAACTTTGGATGTTATCTATGGGCTAAATTCGAAAATTTCAGATCGGCACCAAAGGAATAATGAGAGAAAAAATACAAAAAAAAATACAAATAGTCCATTTTTATTGTAGATATCTACTTATGTCTCAAGGGATTGAAAAAAATGAGATATCTAAAAATTAAAAAAAAAATCATTAGAAAATAGTACAAAAGTTGTTCGAAATAACTCTAAAGAAAAAATATAGGTATTTATAGGTTCCATCCTGTTCGAAAAATCATATCTATGCTTAATTAATCACAATATTCTGATACCAACTACAAATTTATACCTACAGACACGAACTAACGACCAACCTATCAATTGATTAAAAATTGACCATTGACACGAAATCATTACACCATCAATCAATCGATTAATTATTGCATTTAATTAACTCGCCGATTAATTAATCATTAGATAAGCCTGTGAGAAACTCGAGTATTCTAATCTGTAGCAGCAATTCGATCCATCATTTGTATCCTTTTATCATTTCGAATTAATCGTTCCATCGACAGCTATTATAAGTTTTACATTGAGCCAATATCTACTCGTATAAGCATTCAACACATTGCCTAATTCCCAAATGATAACAGCAGTTAAAATTTGACTCATTTGGTGAAATTCAGAATTGATAAGCTGCTTCTATCATGTATTGTTTCTTATCGCAGAACATGATAAATGCATTTTTTTCCAGCACATTTGCTATTTCTCGATCTCGAAATTATCGTGGTTTCGTTTGTATAATTATTTGAGCTTTTAATTCCTATGTAAATTAATGCGCATACTCGTATCTATGAAGAATATAAAATCACACTTTTATAATTATTGTTAAAATAGGCCTATATCTTTTCTCTCTTTTCAAAAAATCTCGCCATTCATTTGGAAATTGGCATCACTTCAAAGGTCGAAAAAATGAACGAAGATAGCGTAAAAAAATCGAGTAGAATTAAAAGGGACGGAGTAGCTTGCCCTAAATGGTAAAATTAACAATTTCGAGAAAAAATTGCATTTTGAGAAAGAAATTTAAAAATTTTAGTCCTCTAGGTAAAATATTACATATTATTACTTTTGATTTGTGCCAGAAAAGAAGCACGTGGTCAAGAGATCAACTCTCTAGACCAAACCAAATGGAAGGAACGAAATGGCTTGTTTTCTCGTTGATAAAATTCAATTTTCAGTCCAGTCGAAACATTATTGGGATTGGTTACGTTTCATAAAACAAAATCTTTTTTTCAGCCAATAGTAGAATTTTTTCTTTTTTAACCCTTTCCTTCCAATAATGGCAACTTTGAATAATGCTTAACATTTCCTATGGAAGAACAGGAGATTGGAATTTTCTGCAATTTTATCGAACTTAGAATGCATTTTCCTCTCATTTCTTCGCCTCAAAATGCAAATTTTTCCTAATTTTATAAAATGAAAAGAGATCATCAGTTCATCACTCTTACCTACATATTTCTATTCTTTCCTTATTTTTAAACGAAAAATTACATATTTTGCTCAATGTTAGTTGTAAAATTTTGCATTTTTTTTGACAAATTTCTCATTTCATTCCCCTTCTCCCCCAATTTTATACTCAGTGACGTTTCTATTTCTCCCATAAAAAATCAATTCATAACTCGATAACTTTTCACCAATCGCCGAGCTCCCTTTCAACAATCTCTATCGACAAAATCTCTATTTAAGGTTGCGCTTTACCGGTCTCCAAAGCGGATAATTGATTTTATACCTTTCTCGTGCTTCGAAATCATCGCATCGTAAGAAATTCGACCATTGAATCGGGTTTAAATTCCCTCCAACGTTTTATAATCTCCGTTTCAGATATAGTGAAATTGATCCGAGCAGTTTAATACAATACGAAGCTTCATAGGAGGAATGAAAAGGTCAACTTGAGTCTCGCTCCGCATCATCATAGCCATTCTTTTCTACTTCTAACGCCTATGTATACCTATACCTAATTAATAAACGATAATGATCGACGAAATTGTCGTAAGTAATCGGCTTTTATACTGTCGAGCAATTTATTCGTTCGACCGTGGTCAACGAGAGAATTAGAATTCCAAAGAGGTACCGAGATCTACACCTACGTACGTTATCGAGATCATTACATCCAACCGAATTGACAGACTGATGCGGATTATCAATTAAAGCAAAGCTGCGGTTTCGAAATCGTGCCGATAATATTTGATTAATTGTGAGCTCACGAAACCGAAGTTAGGCAGCGGAGCCGGAAGCGGTATAGGAAATAGGGTTAATAAGGGTGAGTTTCATATACAACGAATACACTCGAACGTAGGTCTAGGTATTAATAAGAATATAATGAAAGCAGGAAAATATCCATAACGTGGAATTTATATTACCACCAGTATCGGGCGGGCGATTTCGAGACGAGGAAATTTGACGTGTGAAGAGTGACATTTCATACGTTCCGGGGGCCAAGAGAGGGAGGAGGGACGTCAGTACGATTTAGAAACCTTTATAAATACTTGGTATACGATGATCGCGCTGGCGGTCGCGTCAGCGTCAATATACCCGCGACCATTTGTAATTAGAAGTATTGTATACCTAATATAGGTACTCGTATTATGGCAAATGCGGAAAGAGCATAGACCCAGAGAAGTATCACATGTCTAAATTATTAAGTTGATTGTGGCACTATATATACCTGAAGCCATCGAATGTATTACGAATCCTTATCGGTGCTAATCATATCGTATACTCGCGCCGCGACGCAACGCGGCAGGTATACTAGCGCATCTTCTTCATTACCCAAAGATTAGGTAAGTATATGAAGGAAATTGTATTTTTTTTTTTCGTCGCCGGAGTCTTCGTCGTGTTATTTTATCGTAAGCTAATCATTTCGCGGCGGCTTGGAAAAGAATGCCATTAATCCCATCATCCGATATAGTTGAACGAGCCTCCCAAAGTCTAAGGGTTGTGATGTTTGCCAGCGTTATCAGTATCGTAACGTTTTTTTAGGCTCTGAGAACAAAATTTTTTCAAGTTCAAAAGCCAGTCAAAATCGTCAATTTTTTGAGTTGAAAAAATCAGTCCAAAAAATCAATGTTTTTAAGTTTAAAGAATCGGTACAAAACGTCAGTTTTTTCCAAGTCCAAAAAATCAGTCCAAGAAGTTGGTTTTCCAAGTGTAAAAAGTCAGTCAATTTTTTCAATGTTCAAAAAACCAGTTAAAAATGTTAATTATTTCAAAGTTCAAGGAGTAAGTTCAAAAAGTAAGTAAATTATTCATTTTTCAAGTCAAAAAAATCAGACCAAAAGTTCGTTCAAAACATAAATTTTTCCAATTTCAAAAAGTTTGTTCAAAACTTCAATTTTTTCTCAGTTCAAAAAATTATTCCAAAACGTCAATTTTTTTCAAGTTTAAAAATATATTGCAAAAAGTCAAATTTTCCAAGTTTAAAAATCAGTCCAAAAAGTTAAGTTTTGCCAGATCAAAAACCCAGTTAAAAACGTCAATTTTTTCCAAGTTTGAAAAGGTAATTCAAAACGTCAATTATTCCACGTTCAAAAAATCGGTCGAAAAAGTCAATTTTTTCCAAGTTCGAAAAGTTAGTCAATCATTTTTATTTTTCAAGTTCAAAGAATCCGACCAAAAAGTCAATCAATTTTTTCAATGTTCAAAAAACCAGTTAAAAATGTTAATTATTTCAAAGTTCAAGGAGTAAGTTCAAAAAGTAAGTAAATTATTTATTTTTCAAGTCAAAAAAATCAGACCAAAAGTTCGTTCAAAACATAAATTTTTCCAATTTCAAAAAGTTTGTTCAAAACTTCAATTTTTTCTCAGTTCAAAAAATTATTCCAAAACGTCAATTTTTTTCAAGTTTAAAAATATATTGCAAAAAGTCAAATTTTCCAAGTTTAAAAATCAGTCCAAAAAGTTAAGTTTTGCCAGATCAAAAACCCAGTTAAAAACGTCAATTTTTTCCAAGTTTGAAAAGGTAATTCAAAACGTCAATTATTCCACGTTCAAAAAATCGGTCGAAAAAGTCAATTTTTTCCAAGTTCGAAAAGTTAGTCAATCATTTTTATTTTTCAAGTTCAAAGAATCCGACCAAAAAGTCAATCAATTTTTCTAGGTTCAAAAAGTCAGTTCAAAACGTCAATTTTCCCAACTTCAAAAAGTTCGTTCAAAACGTTAATTTTTTCCAAGTTCTAAAAGTCAGGAAAAAAGTCAAATTTTTCAAGTTCAAAATTCAGTCCAAAAAAGTTATTTTTTTCCAAGTTTAAGAAGTGAATTTTTTCTAAACTGAAAAAAACCGTCCAAAAATCAGTTCAAAACTTAAATTGTTTTCAAGTTTTAAAAGTCAGAACAAAAAGTCAATCTTCTTTAGGTTTAAAACGCTAGTCAAAAACATCAATTTTTTCTGAGTTCAAAACATCAATGTTTCTCCCAAGTTTGAAAAATCAGTACAAAAAGTTAATTTTTGCAAGTTCAACAAACCAATCTAAACCAACAATTTTAGTTTAAAAAATCAGTCCAAAAAGTCGATTTTTGCAAGTTTAGAAAAGTTAGTCAATTTTTCTCAAGTTCGAAAGGTCAGTTCAAAACGTCAATTTTCCCAAGTTCGAAAAATCATTCCAAAGAAGTCAAATTTTCTAAGTTCAAAATTCAGTCCAACAAGTCAATTTTTCCAAGTTCAATAATAAGCCAGTCTAACACGTCAATTTTTTCCAAGTTCAAAATTTTTTTCAAATAAAAAAATCAAACTCAAAAATCAATTTTTCCAGTTCCAAAAATCAGTATAAAAAGTCAATATTCTTCAAGTTTAAAACGCCAGTCAAAAACATTAATTTTTGTGAGTTCAAAAATCCAGTCGAAACGTCAATTTTTTTGAGTGCAAAAATTTAGTCCAAAAAGTCATTTTTTGCAAGTTCAAAAAGTTGATTCAAAACTTTAATTTTTCCAAGTACCAAAAGTCAGTCAATTTTTTCAAAATTCAAAAGTTCAAAAAATCAGTTCAAAACTTCAATTGTTCAAGTTCAAAAAGTTAGTTCATATTGCCCAATTTTTTCCACATTCAAAAAATCAGTTCAAAGTCTGTTTTTTAAAAAAAAAATTTCAAGTCCAAAAACTGATTTGGTTAACACAAATTCGTGATGGGTTTTCGTGACGCACAAATTTTCAGGAGACCCTCCCTCAACCATAATATATATACCTATATAGGACATCTTTCCATGAAGATTGTGGGACATCCAAAGAGGACAGAGGTAGTCGTAGGTCTGTCCATGAAGGTTGTGGGACATCAGACAGTGGATTTTGAAATTATCGTCTCAATTTTTCTGATTCTCTCGCCACTCTGTGCGAACCGCGCCATATTTCACTGCGCTCTCGTTCGAATCAAACACGATGCTACAGAAAGTGCTTCCTCTCGATTCGTTGCAACACCTACGAAGGCTATAATCAAAAACGTATTGAGTAAGCACGCGTCTCTTTAAATAGCTCAACAGGGTGTCGAACGAAGAAGATCCCCTTCGCTTAAAAATAGTTCCAGGACCGATCCATCCAGCACAAAGGGTGTGAAAAGGACCAATCTATGGCTCAGTTTCGTATCATAATGTGAACATGCATCGAGAAATTAAGGCAGGCTCGCGAGACTGCTGCATGCGATTCCTACCTCAATATCGTATACAGGGGGTATTAAGAGACTGGTAGACGTGCTGCGGAGATCTCCAGCGCAGCCCATCTCCGCACATAGTTTATTACTACACAACGCTGGGTTTTGTTTATAAATAAAAAGGTCCGCGTTTCTTTGTACAGCGAGTTGACGACATGATTTGCCTGTACGCTCGCTGACACATTGCGTCTTATGATACATTGCACGTTGTGTAGCCGAGTCGATCTGGGGCCTGGGACTGGGGATTGCCGGACGCCGGACGCGGACGAGTCGTCAACGCTCTCTAAAATAGATATCTGCATATACAGAGCAACACCAACACGTCTTAATCCAACTTTTTTTTTTTATAAAAGATAAATAACTCCGGTGATTCATTTCATTCATTAGCATCGCTGCCAGGTGATTTGGTTTATTTTGTATTTTTTTCGATGCTATTACACATACACGCGACGATGAAAGCTAGAAATAGATGATAAACCCTATTCAAGAGATGTCGTCGGTTCGAGTTCGAGTCGAATTATCGCTAGAATAATTAAACGATGTCTATTTTTCATTGCGACGAATTACCTACATGCGTATACGTAGGTACATTTGGATATATATGTGACAAAATCATACGTACGTGTTTTATTATAAGTAATTACGAGCGATGAAAATGAGGCCGGCTCGAATGATGTGCTTTTTTTTTGTATCGATGCGCTGCTTTATAGACGACATCAGACGAACGCCTGTTATCGAAAAATTATTAATCGTTTCGATGATCAATTAGGTACGGTGACAAAGAGGTTTGAAGTGTGCCGAGTTATCGAGTTTTATGCTGATAACGTGAGGTTATGGCGGTGACAAAATTAAACGCCCTGTACATAATAGTGTTGCTGTGGAAGTTTCCCATCGTCATCTTTGCACCGGGAGTGTTTTTTTTCGAAGTTCCAACAACGATGAATTCAAATTGGTATTAATGAGGGGGTAAAATTTGAACATTTTTCATTCAAAATGTAATTTTTACGGGTCTAAATGCGAATTTTTTTTAGAGAAGACATCACTTTTGCGAATTTTCTCGTTCGAATTTGTTGAAAAAGCGATTTTTTGAAAGGTTAGCTGCCTTCCCTGCCTCCTTGTTCGGTTCGGTCTCCAGTTCAAAGAAATTTTTGGAACCAATAATATTAAAAATTATGTCGAGAAGAAAATGTTTGTGTTTATTGAGAATTAAAACAGTTGAAAAGTGGTTTTGATAGATCAAAATTTTCGAGTTCGAATCATTATTCAAAAATATTTATTAAAAAAGTCATTTTTATTGGTTTGGATTTTGATGAAATGTCATTGATATGCACCTCGTTATGATATTGAAAAATTTCGACCCTGGAAAATTGTTTCTGAAGTATTGCTTTCGAAAAATGGACTCTGATGTAACTTTTTATAGAACTAACTAAAAAAATTGTTTCATGAAAGTGTCTATTGCCAAAATTAAAAGAGAAAGGTACTGAGTGAATTTTCATTTCAAACGTAACATTTTTTTCACATGAATTTCAAATACTTGACTGAATGATAATTGATAACGTAAGATACAAAATACAAATTAGTGGATTTTTCGTTCATCATTCATTTTGAATGAACTGGATAGATATATAATATTTTTCATTAATTTATCCACTTGATAAAATTTTACAGCTTTTAAATTCAATTCAAAATTATCAATGGGCAAGGGGCAAAGATAACCATTCATTTTATTTGTAGGTAGGGAAGGGAAAAGTTAATAAGTTACAAATTTTTGGAGAAAAAGTCCTGACTCAACTGTTATTCACTGACTTTGCCCTTTTTTTTACACCGTCGCAGAAACGATAAAAATGATTAGAATAATTTAGATTCATATAGCTACATCATTTTTTTTAGCCAAGACAAATGGAATTTTAACCATGGAATGGAAATTTGGTAAACTTGATGAAAATTGGCTACAGGGCTGCATCGAATCAGAAAATAAAAAAAATCAAGCATAAGCAAACAAAACATGATTATCGAAAGAATGTTTCAAAACGCATGAAATTGAAGAAATAATTTACTGTTCAAATGAAAAAAAAACAATTTTTAAAAAATAAAAAATTAACACCAGAGCAGCTAAGGCATTGCCCTCGATTGGTGTAGAGCAGTGCCCTGGTTGAAAAAATTCGTGAATTTCCATTTTATTTATTTTTTTTTATATTTCAAAATCCTGCATATTTTTACATTTTTGTTCTGCTAAATGCTCGAAAATAGCCCTTTTTGGATTTTTAAATACCTACGATTTTTCAAAAAAAATTATTTTTTTCAATCGAATAATAGCCTAATTATTTTTCAAATCAATTCATTTTGGAGGCTCTTCGAAAATCGTGTAATTTTTTCCAATTTCTGTTTGCTTAAACCTGGTTCTTTGATTTTTTGGTATCAAAATACAGCATTGTAATCGTAATCACTTTCATCAGTTTTACGAAATTTTCATACCTTGCTTAATATTTTCCCTGGCTGAAAAAATTCGAGTCACAAATTTTTCCAACAGGGGCACAATTTTACATCAATCAGGGCACCACCTTGACTGTGCTGGCTCAAGAGTTGATTAAAATACGTAGATATTAAATTTAGAAATATTCTTAAAAATTTCAATTTTTTTGGAATGTCAAATTTTAAGAAAATATTTTCCCTGTCCCCTCTCAAAATCGCAAAACACCATTCTTAACCAAAGAAAAATAACATTCGGGTGTCAGAAAATTTCTTTTCAGTAAAATTGAAACATTTTCAACTTTGAATCAGAAAAATTGAGAAAAATTGCATTTTCTGAGCTCGAAAAATTGGACAACATCCAATATAAGTTGGACATTTTTTGAATTTCAGTTCCTTCCTTTATATTAATGCCAACTTGGTTTCGTTTTTAATGGCTGTTGATATTTTATTGATTTTTTATGGTAGAATTTGTTTTTAGGCTGAAGTTCTATTGAAAATTTTGGGGAAAGAAAAACGTTTGAGTTCCACAAAAAATCATAATATCACAATTTTGAAAATTTAGAAGAAATCTCATCATAATTCCGTAAAAATTGTTCTCATTACTGTCTCTCAAAATCTAACTTGATTAAAATGTACTTCGATAATTCTTTGCACCATTTTTATAACATTTTAACAACATGTGAAGTCATAGATTCATCACATTTTTTTCAATTCCCAGACTTGAGAACCTTTTTCTTTGAGTGAAAATTTACTCGCAAACCTACTCGTAGTTTAATTTTCGATTATTTGGTAAAAAATCAACTGTTGAAAGGTTTTTTTTTCTTCAAATAATTTTTCGGGCATAAAATCCAAATCTATTGTAGAGTTTAAAAATTTCCTTCTCTTCTGGAAAAATCACCTCCTTAAAGAACACTCAAAAAGCACACGAACAGTCGGAAAACTTTCACAACGAAAAACATTCTCATCTCCAACATTACACCTTTCAACACAATGTCACTACATACTTAATACAACCGGTTTACAAGTGATTCTAGCTATAGACCTACGTACTCGTACATCAAATATCAACCTATGTACATAAAATATGATAAACAGGTTCACTCATCTCTCATCACACACCACCATCTCTAAAACCAACACTCCGCAAGACCTGCCAAATGCGAATTTGGCCTCTAATTGTAATCAATACACCGAGTTGAACTTTGATCGATATTAAAACCAACCCAAGGGATGGAAAAAAGTGGAAAATTACTCGAATCGAAACACGCTATAAAAAAGCCGCACGTCGGCTCGATCCATGTGTAAAAACCCCATAATTTGAATACTTTACGACCACTCGACTCGATCGCGGTCGTAGCCGTAAAACAAAACCAGCCAATTCGAGAAAAGTTCGTTTGAAAAAAAAATTCATTCCACCCTTTAATCTATTCGTAACTGCTCGCAACGTTTATATAAAAGGCATTACGTTAATATTATTATTTGCATTTGATTATTGTGTCAACAAAAGAAATTAGATATTCGAAGAGCTCGCCGCTAATGTAAACATGGATTTTCTCCTTGCAAGATGGTCGCATGTTTTATTAACCATTATATTCTTTCCGATTATGGGAAAAAAATAATAGAAACAATTTTTCTGTTTAAATTTAATTATGCATGATTTTTTTGTTCTCGTTTCTTTCTTTCCACCTTTCGCGTTCGCATTTAGAAATCAATTTATAACGTGTATAAATGAAAATTTCACAATCGCGACGTTATGAAATATTATTAACCAGCGAGGTAATTTTGTTTACCAATTCCTTTTTTTTTTGCTCCATCGGCAACGCATAAATTTTATAATTGTGGGTGTTTCTATTTTCTTTGGTCGACTTTTGTTAATTTCCTTTTTTTTCAATTTTACAGCCCTTAAATTTAATCACCCCGTAAAAGAAAGACGACCGAGTTGACGAATATTTTTATTTTGTGGAAAAAACGACCCGAAATATTTTAGCACGAAATTAATTCTTTTTTTTACCTCGCTCCAGATGTTCCCACACCACAATGCTCGAGTCGAGTATGAAAAACTCCAAAAAAATATTTTTAAAAGCGTGTTAATGATGTACAAACACGCCACTGTGATCAGATGCGGAAGCATAATTCGTTATACTTTTCATAACTAAATGATATAGTTCTTAAGGCTCCCTCCTCGTTCTTTCTTTTTATACACGTAAGAAAAATGAGAAGATTTGTAACAGTCTGAATGACGGTATGCTGCATATACCCTTACGAATGTACCTACGAGTTTAATTAACAGGACGATTTGATTCTATTCTCTTTTTTTCAATCATTCCTTTTAGATCGTGGCGCATTCCTCGAATAAATTATCAAGCACATTGGATTATACTTTAGGTATAATTATTATGGAAATAAGTGTGAGATGTTTTAATATATAATACGGCATTCTGATGGCAATAACCCACATCTTAGCATACCTCAGGTTATACAAATTTTTTATAAGAAGGTATATTATTTACACATGGCACATTTATATTGTACAAGTACCTATTGCTAGCAGTGGAAACGTGTCTTGCGCGTTTCAACTTAATTTTTTTTATTGTCTTTGAGGCAAATATGATTATTTTATTTTTCAATAACTGTACCTTTGTCGGGTTGATCAAACTTAAGGCTAATTTTATAATTTGTCTAGATGTTTAATCATTTTTACGCAACTAATAGGTAGATAGAAAAAATATCACGAGTGAGAAGTTGATTCGCATTATCTTTGCATTATAATTTTGCGTAGATCACGAAAGTCAGATCACTAAATAAAATGAGCAAGGTATCGAATATTTTTTCCAAATTATCAGAAAAACGAAGCACTGTACAAAAAATGTAGAGAAAAATTTGAAATTTGATTTGTCGGACGAATACATCTGAAGATCCCTTGAAGTTTTTTCATTGGAAACGAAATTTTACAACATTTCCCGGCTTCGAGAAAAGTGAGCCAAATTTAATTTCAAGTTTGAACTAAAAAAAAGCACGTAAAAATTAAAAAAAATTAAATCAATTCCTTCGAAAAAATTATCGATTGAAAAAATAGTTGCCGGGAGGGTTTCAAATCCTTTGAATCCATTTTTGGGACTTTTCTGACCTAAAACCCAAAACTCTACCCTTTAAGGAGAGGGTGAAACGGAAAGTGAAATTATAGTTACTTTAAAATTTTATATTTTAATACCAATGTTGAATTGTTTCAAAATTTGTAATTTGAAGGTTCCTTAGAAGGCCAATTTGGGATCGATGCTTGAAACAAATACAAAAATTGAAATCAACAGTCACAAAAACCTATATTTCGATATCCATGTTAAATTTTTCCGAAATATAAAACTTGAGGCTCCCTCTGAAACCCAATTTGGGGTCGGTATTTGAAGCAAATGCAAAAGTCGAAATCAGCAGTTACAAAAACTTATATTTTGAACCATATTATCACTTTCTGTTTGAAATTTGAACCCTCTCCTTAAACAAATGAGTGTCTAATTTGGGGTCAGCGCTCAAAAAAAAAATTCAAAAATCGGAATCAATCCGAATTTTTGGTTTTTCATTTCTCGAATTTGATTTTTGTCACGTTAGAATTATAATCTTCACCACTTTGCCCCCCCCCCTGCAGTCGTTTTTTGGGTCAGAGGTTGAGGTAAACCACCTTAGACTTTTTTTTCAGAAAG
>FIZU01039273.1:0-10891 GCA_900064475.1 Pseudococcus longispinus | reverse complement strand
CCCGGAGGGGGGGCCCTCCACCCTCCTCCCTCCGCTCCGCTCCGGATCCCTGGGACAAAATTTTCCGACAGTGACTTTTACACATTTTGCTAGACTTTTTTGGACATGGAAAAATTTTCAGATTTCAAACGACTTTTTGGACTTGGAAAAATTTTCAGATTTCAAACGACTTTTTGGACTTGGAAAAACTCAAAAATCATGCTGACTTTTAGATATTTCATCAGACATTACAATTTTTGGATTTGCAGGATTCGGAAATGATTTTTCTCTGATTTTAATGACCATATCGTTCAAAATAATTTGACCCAAAAAATGACAAAAAGGGACTAATTTTGGCAAAAAAAGACAATTTTCTGACGCATCCTATATTTCGTCAGATGAAATTGAAAAAAAATCTCATCAGTTCTACCTCTCCCGTTCAATAGGTTCCTACTCATCATTTTTGAAGACGAACCAACAAATTTCAGACATGCATAATCATGGATGTTCTTACTAAAGTGAATGGTCAAAATCTCAAAATTTTCAACTCGTTTTGGAAAATTACCAGGCTCAATGACTCGAAAAATTGAAATCGTCATTCTATTAGGGGAGGGAAAAGAGAAAATAAATTTTATGAAAAATTGAAAAAAAAATCCTTCAGCCCCTTTGCTAAAGCAAAAAAATTCTTTCGGAGCGAAAATTTTTCAAAAAAAAGCTTTACATGTTAGCTATTAACAGTGACGGGGGAGATAAGCAAAAATGTATTTCCATGTAAAATTTGAAAGAAAATCTTTTCCCTGAAGTAAGTAACCAATTTACTCTCTCCAGGACTTTCGCAAACTATGAAACAGAACAAATATCCAGGACCATCGGGCAAATTAACCCAAAAATCCAAACTTTCGAATCCAAAATCCATCGAAGATTGAAAAATATGCATTTATTCGTCATCGCATCATCTGAACCGTTTCAACAATCTAACCTTTCAACTTCAGCTCCCTCCTCGCATAATTTCTCGTCGCTTAAACCAACACCGCCGCAGCCGCATTCGAGTAAAAAGTAATTTTGCTCGAATTTAACGACCAATTGTTTCCTCTCCGCGTAGATGTTTTTTATTCAACTTTGTGAAAAACAATAGCAGGTATAATTGGCCTCTGGAGGGCCGTTCTAGAGATTTAAAATAGGTCGTGTTGTCGTAAACGGCCGAAATAAATTACGCAACTTCGCTCGCTAAATATTTAAATTTGCGCCGAAATAAAGATGAAAAAATATTCCTACTTGTTGGATTAAATTTTCCATTTAACGAGCAACTTCTTTCGCTCTTTGGTTAAATGCCAAGTGAATTATTTTTGTACCATGAAGGTGGATAGGTGGATATTCAAGAAAAGTACGAATCACTTGATAAGGACTCCAGAAAATAAAAAAATGAATCATAGTAACACTGATTGATAGTTTGATACATTATGTATTTTTCGATTGCAGCCACCGGACATGGACATAGCAGCTATAAACAAATACTCGATCGCATCGCACCTCTAAAATCGACCAAACCACCCCAACAAATCGTTTCGTTCTTTGCCCCCGACGATAATACCAATTCATATACAACTATTCCAAAGTACGTAACTACGTATATGTATATACAAGCAAAATGATTTCATGAAAAGAAGCGGTAACATTAAAAGAACATTACACACGTCGATCCTTATAATGTCACACGTTCAAAAATCGGATGAACATTTACATATATGTACATGAATTTCGAGAATAATGTAGACGCGATACAAGTACACAGAATCGTTTGTATAGTTTATTACGCTCGGTTGATAATACTCGGGTTAGCGGGAA
Organism: Pseudococcus longispinus; assembly: GCA_900064475.1. Classification (NCBI taxonomy): domain Eukaryota; kingdom Metazoa; phylum Arthropoda; class Insecta; order Hemiptera; family Pseudococcidae; genus Pseudococcus; species Pseudococcus longispinus. The sequence continues at coordinate 9,067 of FIZU01039273.1, read as the reverse complement.
ACGAACGTTTATTCAAATAGTAGGAGTACTATATGCTAGTAGTATACGTATGCGTTATATTACACACACACACACACCATCACATCTAGCCTAGCTAAGCGGGCTCGAGAAGAAAAGGAAGGCAAGAAGGAAAAGAGAGGATGAAAAAAGGCTGAAAGTGAAATGTTCCGGTTGCAGTTCGACTTCGATACGCCTCATTTATAACGCGCTATAAGGTCTATGCATATTAGACATAACTTAAAATTTTTATGTATTAAATTGACGCGCCGAACATGTTAACGTACATATACGTAAGAGTACAATTCCCCGATTTATTTTTAAATCGTTTTAAAAATCTACGAATATCAAGTGAAAACGTCGAGTCGAACGTTACCCTTTGCCTTGCCTTATTTTTAGTCGTTTTCGCTTCACCCCCGTCTCGACGTATTCAAAATAATTGCAAATCATTGGGGAAAAATTACACGATGTTTATTTTTATTGAATTTTATTTTTTGTGTCGATGTGTTGCGGAATCGAGAATGGCATAGGGAGAGAAAACGTAGTTCGGAGTTAGGAATGGCGTTTCGATTGTATGTGGAGGAAAAACGAATAAATGGTATGAAATATGGAAAGTAGATATTAGGAAAGCATATTTCATATTTTGTTATTTCCGAACGTGCAAAAATAAGTTATTGGTTATTGATGGCGAGGGCGCGAACGTGTATTGAGTCATTCTACACACACGAGTCAAGAAAATCAAAAAAAATTCCACCTAATGCAAGAAGAAAGCTGAGACTATAGTCCCCTCTCCATGTTTTCAAAATAAAGACCAATATTAGGCAATTAGCGTCGCATGAGCATTATATTACATCCAAAAGTATGGGCACTTAACCAATTCGTTAACAGGTAAAGAGTCCGTGTTTCTGGATGGTCTGGATAAAAATGCAAAAAACTATGCGGCGGCAATAACAGCGTTGCATGAAAAGTTCAATGACAAAGATACGTTAGCGGCTAGTTACTATGACGAGTTGGATGATCTTAAGAGTGGCGACGGACGGCGAGGGACAGAGGTCCAATCTCGAGATCATTTCTAAGACTGGCTTCGCCACTAAAACGTCGGGAAGATTGAAAATTGAAAAAAATTTCAAGTATATTTTTATAATATTGTAAAACTCTTATAAAAAATAAAATCCTTAGAAAATTAATTAGTTTCTTTATCGTTTCGTTTCAGTCTCCCTATTTTTTTCATGTTGAAAGTGGGCTTAGAAATCATGTATGGGCTTGTTTCAAGTCGATATCTCTCGTATACTGCAATTTCAGCAAAATCGAGCAACTTTGATTATTTTTTGCTCTTTTTCAAGAATTGAGTATTTCTGACTTCAGAAAAATTTTACATGAAAAAGTTGAAAAAAATCAAAGTTGCTCGATTTTGGTATGAAATTGCAGTATACTTATGAGAGATATCTACTTGAAACAAGCCTAAACATGATTTCTAAGCCCCCGAGTCATTTTGAAGAGGTTGTAGGTTCCCAAAATGGCGTCATTCGGATATTTTTTTTCAAATTGGAAAAAAGGGAAAAATGATTGAATTTGGTCTAAATGCAGGTTGATGGTGTATTTTGGTGTCATCAATGATATATTGCAAGAAAAAAAAATCGACCAGAAATGACCCATTTAAGGGGGGGGGGGGGGGGAAGAAAAAAAGGGGAAGCAGGAATGACCCATTTAAGGGGGGGGGGGGGTAGAAGAAAAAGTCGGGGGATTTTCACTTTTGAAAATGACGCACCATGATATCAAGTTCTACAATAACATGAGGTTGTACATCTAGACTAAATACACAATATATTTTTTTTAGATATGCGCCTCTCAAAGGGGTCACCAAAATGGCCCTTAGAAAGTTAAAAATGTACATTTGACCTTGAAAACAGCTTATAATTTGTTTCAAAAAATTCCAAAAAACACCGCTCGATACTGTCTATTATTCCTGCAAGTTTGAAAAAATTCGGTTAAAATCTGGCGAAAATAGAAATTTTCAACGAAAATCTACATTTTTAACCCCTCTCTCTCAGATACGCTCTTTATCCAGAATCTCTATAAGATCAATTTGTTTATCCCTTATCGTAACAAATGAGTTGTTAGGGATTGATATGCCAATTCTTCAAAAAATAAATGGTTTCTGAACTACTCGTTCATTTACAAAGTTGAATGAAAACAATAATAAATATTCTATCTTTCTTTATTTGAAAACTGATGCAATACAAATCCTATTTACCAAAAAAAAAGTTGAAAATTTTACCTACATTCAATTTTGTTCAATTGACATACTGTTTAAAATGAATAACCGGAATCACCCGTATAAAGATTTTAGTTATTCAGATACCTACTAATGTATTAAATTTGCATAAAAATGTCAACAAACTTTCTTTCCTTTATCAAATACAGAAGAAAACAGAAACAACAGAGAATGCTGAGTTATACCGTAGAAACTGAAAACCCTATAAGAACTTAAAAGAACATTCTCGATTGCGTATAATCAGTAAGTTTTTTTAAATCAATTATATTTAAGGCTAGATTAGAGTGGATCTATCTTTTTGTTTTCCAACATTTCTGTCGGTAAGGGTTCCCAGACCCCTTGTATCCTCTCCCAGTATATCATTGATTCGATTGATTCGACGGACGACAGATTCGGAGCAAAGAAAAAAAAGCGATTTAATGCAAAATTTTGAAAATTAACATTTTGTTTCAAAAGTAAATAAATTCATTGAGCCTGAGCGGAGAGGGGACAAAAAGGATCATTCATAAGCTGAAATTTCAACATTTTTTCAATCTAAAATTTTATTGAAGGAATGTTATCTTAAACAACCTTTTCAGTTTTTCTTTGTTATCAAAATCTCGTGCTTTTAGGGCCCGGTAGACATCCTATATTTGAAGATCTTACCTCTCCCCTCCTTAAAGTTTTTTCTATCAATTGTGGGTATTCCGTCCTGTAAAAAGACCCAAGATACTGGTAATTGAAAAATTCTCACGCCTAAAGTTGAATTTCGTTGCGGTACCCTGCGATGTGATTATTTACACGCACAAGAGGTATCAATAGCACCATAATGAAGACAAACTATCACTTTACGATTTCCTTTTTTTAAAATACGTTCGGTCGTACGCCGGTATACTAATTACCATCGGTCGTGGCCGCTGCCCAACAATACGCCGAGTAGCTTCGGAGCTGAGGCAGCAACAGTCACACACACACGAGGAGAACCGAATACAAAACGTTACCTCTTGTTACATGATACATTTCCGCAGAAAAGCTATCCCTTTCTAGGCGATGGTTTCATTTTAAAATGTTAAATAACATTTCCGGTGGTCTGACTTCCGGATTGTTAAAATTGAACCATTTTTCCGATCAAGGCAAAAGATTAAAACCCTTTTACCCTGCTGCTGACTCGTGTACCCGTCGATGTCGAGAGAGGCACGTGCCTCATTATGTACAATTTTCCTAACTGTTGATAATTTTCATTATCGATGATACGCCTTCCTCCTTCTAACCCGACAACAATCGTCGTGTATCTGTTTTATTTCGAGCGTGTAGTATTTTTTGCCTTTCTTTTGATCGGCGCTCCGACAACAAAACAACTTTTCTTTCATTAATCAATTGGAAATATTTCAAAATAAAGGTCTTAATTTCATATGTGCTCGATGATGGCGTTTGATATTTATATCTTTTTTATTCCACCCTGCCTTGTGTTTGTTCCCCTCCTTCTATCTTCGCGGAACGTGCCATTTATTGCATGTACTCGGAACGATGGTACATACGCAACCAGAACAATACGGTATATCTGTGCCAAGGGACCAGCACAGATTTCTAGTCAACTAAAACGTGAGTTACCCAAGGATCAGATAGACTTGCGGTCAGGTATCCCCCTTTTTTTTTGTTGCAATTGACGTCCGGCTATCGAACATACCGGCGATGTTATCAATAAGCACCCTAAACATTTCATAGGTAGAGAATTTGCACTTTTATTTTGGGTCCCCTTCGTCGTCGCAATAATTTGCACCTTGTTTGACACGACGATTGCTGGATACAGAGCTAAACAAAAGATTACTAGAGTATGTTGGTCAGAATTTCACACGTAACCCTCGTAAATTACGTATCGATGTTACCGTTATGGTAATAAACGTCATTTAGCAGGTATACCTCGGATACTGACGATGGTTTTAAAAAAAGTACAATCCGAGTATATTTTATTCGATCGACTTCGCGTGTAATGTGAAAACAACGTATCCATCTGCTGACGTATACAAGCCGCTGATTAACACGCTTGAAAAATATTCAGCGTCGAAGAGATGGGGAAAAAACGAACTATGGAACGATACCAATCTACTCTAGTATAGCGTATACCTGTACAGACCTCTACAAGTTGTAAATCACAAAATACTCTTTATCGGCGTCAAGTTTAATTTTCCGATTAAATGAACAACATTGGGCTAATTTCATTATACCAATAAAGGGCTATTGCGGATATAGTTTCTATATATAGGTACGTGTACGCGAACACGACCCGAACTACTGTACGGTTTTCTGTCTATCTCTCTATGGATTCTGTCGATTTTCCACGTCGCGTCGTATACTCAACACAGCTCACCCCGAAGCTAGCCAATAAAACCTACATTATATCCGGATTCGTACACAATATGATTAGGCCCAGAGTCACGTGTGATACGATTACCATATATACATCATCGCCAGGTATGAAGAGAGAGGAAAATGCTCGTCGAAGCGTGCTATTTTTCATGTACACACACCTCCTACCATGTCGCTCAGTCTGGCCTATGGTCGTGAAATACGATCACGTATAGTCTCTATGGCTTTGGGTCCGGCCAAAGTCTACCCTGCTTGTAGCACTTGGTCTAAATAGCTATGTCTGTATTTCGTATTAAATGTTGGATATACACGCATCCTGATCGGCCGGCCTCCGTCAATCCAATTAACAACTCTAACCAATTTGCCGCTTGTGTCGATTTTCTGATATTCATTATTTAAATATAGTTATGTACGTGTAGTTGTTGTGTATTATGTACGTAGAATGTACGTTTGTATCGGATGGCTCTACGAGGGCTGTGTTTCAAATTGGGTGTGGGGTTAGTTGCCCCCTATCTGTTACGTTAATCCTAATTCCGTCTGATAGATTGGTACGTGTAATAGACGTGTAGACTAATATGTGCTCGTGTTCGAGGTTTTTTCATTGTTTTTACCTAAGTGACCAATATTTTGTGGGTAATTAACGAGATTATACTGGATATTGAGTGATGAATAGATAGATAGATAGATAGATAGATAGATAGATAGATAGATCCAAGTTGTAGTTCTGAAAAGATCTCGTAGAATTTCAGACTCGTTAGTGTCGTTTTTGTTTCTGTTATTTCGGGAAAAAAGTTCTCAAAATGAAAAATTCAATTGTACGTCAACTGTTGACATAGAGTCCGAATTGTTTCCTGAATTAGATGTTGAATCCGAATCATTATCCACACTCATATTTGAATCAGAATCATTTTCACAATATATTGTCGAAGAACTTGTGAACAGAGATCGGAAGCTAGCCGAAAGCCAAAAGCCGAAAAGCCTATGATTTTAACGGATTTTCAGTAGCTTTAAGCTAGCCAAGCTTTACAATTTGTCAGCCAAAACTCTTTCTTTTTTCGGTTTTTTTAACGTTTTTTTTTCAATTTCGATCCTGTATCATTTATTTAGTTTGGTTTCGGGTTCTGGTATGATTATGTTCCTTCAATCGGCACGCAAAGAAAACAAGGAATGAAAAAATAAAAAAAATGTTACCTGTCCAGTTTAGTACCCAAATCCTACCAATTTTTTAGTAAAATTTTACTTTCAAATTTCAATCACATCTTTTTTCCCTCAAACCAAACTCGTGAAATGAAACTTTTAACCTTCGGCTTCAACTAATCAACCACTTCAGCCAGTTAAAGTAACTTTGAATCAGAAAAATTCAAACCAAAATCAAAAGTCTGTACCACATTTCTACCGAAAAAATAGCGCAAAATTGTGTTTCACAAGAAAGAAGACGGAATTGACGGAATAGTAGAGTTGGTAACAAGAAATGGTCGGCTATTCAGTATCCTTGAAGATACTGGATTTTGTAAAATCTTGAAACCGATTTTTGTTAAGTTGAACTTGACAGTCAATACTAAAAATATCGCTGATCTGATTCATGAGAAATAGATACGAAAATTTGAGAAATCTATTATTTGGTCTCGTCAAAAATAAACTGATAAGCATAATAATTGATTGCGTTTTTAGAATGACGAGATCCTTCATTGGAATTAATCTATCCGTTGTAATGGATGGACATCCATATCTTTAATTTATGCGTTCGCGAACTGTATGATCAATGTACAAGTGTTAATCTCAAAAATATAATTTTACTCAGTAACCACTGATAACGCCAATAATATGACGTGTGCGGTAAAGCTGTTAACGAACGAAAAACAGAAATCGATACATTGAAAAATTCCTTTGATGATAATATTGTGGAGCCTTCTTTACAAACTTTTGCCAATGGTAGAGAAGTTTGTAAACAACTGAGAACTCAAACTCTTCTCGGATTGTTAACAAAGTACAATTCAGCTGTCGCGAAAAAAGATCGGGTTAATAAGCCAATCATCGATTGTAAGACAAGGTAACTTTCTATTTACTACGAATACATTTCCTTTTACAGTTTACTCATACTTCATATGCAACTTCTGCGGTTAATTTTAGGTGGAACAGTACTCATGATATGATGGCGAAGCTTCTTAAAGCACGAAAATTCATCGATTTGTATGAAGATTCACATCCAAAAATAAAATTGACTGCTGAAGAGTGGAATAATATTCAAATGATCGTTATGTGCCTAGAACCTGCTATGAAATCTTCGAAATCTTTGCAGTCGAAAGAACTTACTCTCACAGACTCTTATAAAATATTCAATATCTTGCAAGTCAGACTTTCTGAGATTGGTATGTATGTTTTTATCCATCTTTCGGAACTTTGAGAAATTGATGGATTATTAATCAATCCATATTTGACCATTTTATCAATTTTGGAAATTAGACTTCTAATGGAGAGTCGCAAAATTCAAAAATTAATGCCTTCATCATTCGAAGTAATATCAAGTATCTGAGTTTAAAAGTTAAAACCCCGATACTGGGAGATTTTTCAACATTCGTTTCCTGAACAATTGTGGTAACTGAGATTGTAAGGCTGGTTTTTGTGAACAGTTGGCTTAAAGAAAGATTTGGTAAAATTCAACATAAATGAATTCATCGTTTCTCAACTTGTGTCTTATATATCAATTTTACATCTTGCCACCATGAAGTTCACTCTGAACTACATGAGATTTTTCAGCCCAGTCTCCAAAAACCTTCACAGACATCAGAGTTTGCCCTCACTATGTTTATCTCGTCATGTACCTACTTATATCTACACATACCCAACATACGTAACCGAACCTACATTTCGTCGTGTTTAATTAAGAAAATTTCGTATCGCCGAGAGGCCCCCCAATCATCCACCCGGTCGCACTAAAACAAAAAGCATCCGCTTTTCGACACAACAGTAAGCATATCCAAAAAATAATGAGCCACCAGGGATAGCCATCCAATTTACCTTTTAGTTTTATTTGTTATTTACACGCTACCCCTTATTTTCCAAAACCCTTTTTCGTTAATCGAACTTTTCAATTTAATAAACTTACCGCATTCGTTTATACGTACCAAGAATAGGACTCGATTGTAACATAAAATTTCGCTCATTTGCACGCCAGCCGTCTAAATGCTGGCGTGTTCAAATGATAGAACAAATTTTTACGACTTGCAAGGCGACGACCAGTTTTTCAGTGTGCGGGTGTGTTATTGGAAGGGTGGTCGCTTTATGAAACGCTGGACGTAGTAGCATAAGTGAGCCAGCCAACGCCACCTCGGGCTATTCGTTTATGGTGGGTTTCTTCATTACCAGTACTAATCGATATGTACATGGCACATGACGAGTTGAAAAACGAAAAAATTTGTACATGAGGAATTCAGAGACAATATTATCATAGTTTCTTGGCATTTTTCTTCCACCACAATTGAAAAGTTTCATGACTTGGGATCCAAAATCGTGATTATTTTCATTATTTTGGGTCAAAATCATGATTCCTTCGAGTTTTGAATCAAAATCGCAACTCTTCAAACAAACTTTCATTGAATCCAAGACTTGTTGACATGATCACAATGTTTTATGAAATTACGAGTGTTACATTCTAACAGAAGTTAGGAATCAAAAACAAGGTGTCTACCAGATTTTAGCGACTTTTTTTCAGATATTTTCCGAGGGGGCAAGTTGTATACAAGGTAGTACAAGTAATTTACGAATGGTTATCTTTTTTTTGGTCATTCAGTGGTAGTAGCGTAGTCAGACAGCTATTCGGGGGGCAAAAAAAAGTTATTTTGCTTGAAATGTTTGAAAATATGCATTATTTTGTTGAAAGAAGGGAACATATTCAGCCCGAGCGAAACGAGGGCGAAAATTTTTCTAAAAAATTAATTCAAAAGTTGGGGTTTTACTAAAAATTTTGTTCAAACATCAATATTTTGTTGACTGGAACAAAGCTATGGGGCCCGAGCGAAGCGAGGGCGAAAATTTTTGCAAAAAATGTTTCCAAAAGCTAAAATTTTATCGAAAAAATATGGTTTTATTCACAATTTTAAAGAAAATTCCTATATTTCGTTAATAGAAGTGAGTTATTGAGTCTAAGCGAAAACTTCTGCAAAAAATACATCCAAAATCTGAAATTTTACCGAAAAATATGATTTCATTATAGACACTGGAACTACAAGATGGATATCTGCAGGTCACAGCGGAAAGGGGATTACCAAAAAATTTTGTAAATAGTTACTCACATAGTCCCCTGTAGGAGCGCTGCTCATTGGCCCCTTTTTGGTTATTTTTTTGACTTGTGACATATCATTCACATGCAACTCGTTACGTCACTGAGAATTCAACCAATCAGATCGCGAGCGGGGTTCAAGTATCAGCGCTCCTACAGAAACCTATGTG
>FIZU01039271.1:0-14322 GCA_900064475.1 Pseudococcus longispinus | reverse complement strand
TATTAATTTTGTGAGTTATGTTCAAATTGATTAGTTTTCAGTTGTAATTTTTTTTTTCATAGAATGTAATGTGAAAATTCGGTTTATGACTACACCCCTTGGGGTGTGGACAGATTATTAGACGTTTTTTCAGATAAACACTTCAGACTTTTTAAACTATGAACATTTTAGAAATCACGTTAGCTTTCTTATATTTTGTAGGACAGACTTCTTGGACTTGGAAAATTTCAGAGATCACGCTGATTTTCTGACATTTTGTCAAGTTACTTTAGACTTTCTGGATCAAAAACAGAAAGTCTACAATTTTTTGGACTTGGAAAATTTCAAAAATTCTGGTTTTTTTCAATTTTGAAAAATTGTTTAAAGTGGTCAGTTGACTTTTGAACTCGGAAAAATTTTAATGTTTCAAAATTTGACTTTTAGACATTCCACAAGTCATGCTGACATGGTGTACGAATCTCTGAACTTTCAATTAGATAACGTCAAACATTTTATCAGACAGAAATGTGCACTTGAGTTCGACATAGTCGAAAGAGCAAAAGTATATCCTAAAATTATACTTCGAATGATATTATTACTTTTTAATTTGCCATTGTTTTCTTATTTTATGAAATGGTGCAACGAGTTGTAAAATTACACGAAGTCGAAAAACGATCGTATCATTTGAAAGCTAATTTTACCCTCTTGCAAAAAAGTTAATACGAAAAATTTCCAAAATTCAATAAATCTCGAGTTATACTACAGATAAAAGATATAGTAGGTATTGATAAAAAAAAAGCTCCGAACAGTTAGGTAGTCACAGAGTAAATGAACTTCACACAAGTAAAAGCCCTAATTCTTTGCATAATGAAAATACGAGAAAAAAAAGGTAGGGAAGTAACTGCTCATTTTTCAAAGAAAAGCCCCTCTAGGTGGAAAAAAAGTTGCAAGATGAAAAATAATTTATTTTTAATGCTCGACAACTTTAATTTAAAACTTTTTTTTGTATCGAAATTAAAACAAAAAAGAATAATAAACTGCTTCCAAATTATAAAACCATATTCAAAAATGTGTGTTTCGTTACAGTTATTGTTTTTAAATGTATTATTTGTGAGGAACATTTTATTAATGCCACTAGTAATTATTTTTGGAGAATAAGATTGCATCGAAGGGTCAGTGAAAGGACAATCGCCCTTTATGACAAAATTCCATTTTTAATTTAAAAATATACATGGATTCGGATCTAAAAATTTGCAAGAGTTATTTTCTTTTTTTAATCAAAAATTTGGAAAATTTAGCATTTCAAATTGGAAAAATCGGAAAAAATTCATCAAAATTTCACACAAGAAATCAGATTGAATCAGAATCAGCTACTTTCATTTTCCTGAATGCGATTTGCTATAAATTGAAAAAAAATACACGTAATTAACTCAACTTTAAAACAGAAAAAATTATAGTGCAAAAATTTCAATTTCTTTCCCACCAATTCTTTTATTATTACCATTTTTGAAGAGAGAATTTCAAATTTTGAGTTTGCAATTCAGATTTTTTGGATCTCAAATGACCCAAATTGAAAATTTTCATAATTCCTGTTCGAAAAATGCAGCGAATGAACATTTTCTCTCAAAAATATTCACTAAATAATGTGCGAAGTAGAATTTGACCAATTTTGCTCCTTCCATCAAATATAATATTAAGTACATCATTTATCCAAAAATTGTTGTTCAAAGTCTGAAAAACTTTGATAGCAGATTTCCTGAGTGAATTTTTTCTGTAATTCTAAAATCATCTTATAATTTCTTCGTTTTGTTTTTTATTTTAATAGATGTACGAACATTTTTAATTTTGGGTCATTTGGGGCCCAAAAAATCTGAATTTTCAAAATCAAAATTTCATTTTCTTTTTTTTAAATTTCAATTATAAAAAATAGTTTGGGGGATGAAATTGAAATTTTTGCACTACATTTCTATCTTTTTTAAGGGTGAATAGTTGAGTGCAATTTTTTTTAATTTGTAGGTATGCAAAGCACACGAAGGAAAATGAAAGTAACAAAGTTTGATTTTCCTATTTCCTTCACCTCGTGCACTTCGGTCTACATGATTCCCTGAAAGTTTTTAAATTTCATCCGCCAGATCTCTCTTGGGCACAAACGGATTAAATTCTTTTCTGTTTTGGGGACACATGGGTGAAAAAATTAACCCCAATGATATGCAACCCTCTTTCTTCGCTAGATAAAGAAAAATTAAGGCGATATAAAAATATTGTTTTCATTTTCCGCTATTTTTATAGAATAGATTTTCAAATTCTTTGTAGCAACCAGTTCAAATGTATTTCTTGGTTCATTTTCCAATTATTTTCAGAACTTTCAGTTCGTAATTACTAATTATTAATACCAAAAGTTTGAAATTTTCAAAACAATTTTTTCTTTTATTGGCATCTCTCAACAACGTTTAGTTTTGTAGGAGAATTGTTGAATCTAAAGTGATTGACACCAATTGATTCATATTTTTCGACTTTCTACCGGAAGTAACAATTTTTTCAAAAATTAAGGTAAATATGCTAATTCAGGTAAACCTACCTGATTTTTTTCCAAACATAGGTGTAAGGCTTTAAATGCAACAAAATTTAAACACTCGTGACGACCAAGTTACAACTTAATAATTACGTTTAGGAGATGACAAATGATCTATATTTACACGAGTTACTTCAACGTCATATTTAGAGTTAAACTATTACGCCTTAAAAACGTTGCAACATTAATCAAAACTAAATGCAACAATGAGCCACATCTTATCCCACTATTGCTCGTTTTTAATCTCTTCTTCGTTTTAAAACCCCTTTTAGAAATGAAAAATGTATGAGATTATGAACGTTTAAAACGTTTATAACGTTTTACAAACTACTCAAAAACGTTATTATTTCGCGCATTTAGATTAATAGCTCGTTCGTTGTTATTGCATGGTAAAGTATAAGAGGATGTTTAAAAAAAAAATCGTGTTTTTTTTTCAAAGGTGCGTTTCAGACGTGTTAGGTTATTAAATCGTGTATAATTTTATATTCTCAAATTTTACCACTGCATGGTTTTAAACGTACAAATCATTTTCCTTGTGGTAATTTATATATACGAGTACATCTAAATGGTACGATTTGGATTTTCATTTCCGCATAAACTCGAGGCGATTTGCAAGTTCAATGACCTTGAAAACAAGTCCGCGAACTCGAACCAGTCGACGGTGAAAGAAAAATTACCCTAAGATTGACTTTATACCCGTATACGTGTATACTTTTCAAGGATAAAGGAATTAAGATTTTATCCCCGGGTTTCTACTTTACTCTAATGTATTTAATTTCGTTGGTAGGAAAATTTCTATCTGCGTTAGAGAACATTTGTATAGGTATTGTTTCGACCAAACGTTGGAAAAACTTATTTCAGGGGTGGTTTTTTATTCGACTTTTTGGGACTGCTTTCAAAAAGGGAAAAAAGTTTACATTCGTGTATGCTTAGTATCTACGCATTTAAGTCACCCGGCGTGGCGTATTTTTTGCAATAGAAAATATTGTCCGATAGTCGATATTGAAAGTAAAATTGAGATTTACGACGTAATATACAATTGAAATTAGGTCAGCGCAGAAGTGAAATTATGATAGGTTAAATTGAAGGAGAAATACGAAACGAAAACGGAATACATGCCAGAAAATAAATACGCCAACTTGGAAACAGAGAGAAAATTCGATCCAAAGGAATGATATGAAAATATAAATTTGATACGATTTTTTTCCTGCGCCGGGTCAATACACGAAACCCCAACAGTTTGGCGAATTAATTAAATTTGTTGTTGAGTACACCTATACCTACGCAGAAATCGCGTTGTTAATCTTTTATCGTCGATGATGAGATTTAACTGGCAGCAAAACGAAGAACGTGTGGTACGTAGATACGAGTAGGTAAAGTAGTAAGTTTGCTGGACGATTTGCGAAGGTATAATACGTACTCGAACCTTGAATTCGTTCGGTATATGGCGATGCTTTGAAAAACGTCAAAATTTAATCGGATTTCACACGTTATTATAGAACCGAAAACCGAACCGAGTCAAATAATTCGGATAACAAATGGAAGGTATGGAAAAAAGTGATATAAGCGGCGATCTGCCGTAGGGTTTTGTTCGAATGTTTCATTTTAAGTGCAACTGATGAGAGACCTCGACAACTTGCTGGAGATTTACACAATTGAAAAGGGATGCTTTAGGTACCTTTTTGAAAATATTCAAGCAGATTATAAGCAACATAAAAATTTCTGCGGACTTTTAATAATACTCGAGAATGTCGGGTAATAAAGTATAGAGATACGGCTGCCTTTCGTATTTTAACACGTGGCCAAGTTGATGAAATTTTTGAAATATGGTATAAAATAATGATATTTTGTTGATAAGACCGGGCTACTGTAATAAAAATATATTGCTTGTTGATGCACCGCTCTTTAAACTGATTCCTTGATCTGAAAAACCCTTCGGCTTTTTATGGGTTCAATGCTTTTATCAAAGGGATGACTGGATTTGGAAAATTTCGAGCCCCAGCGACGTCCATAAATTTTTAAAGCTTCGTAACTCCTTCAATTTTGATTTTAGGAAAAAATTGATACCACCTATTTTGTTGAACGGAGAAAATCCTATAAAATTGGTTACGTTCATTTTTCATCTAAAATCAAAAATGAATAAATTACAAAGCTTTGAAAAATTTATGGATGCCGCAGCTTCCCAGCATCAACAGAACGACAACCCGCATTTAAAGTAGATGAACGTTTTCACCAGGATGGAACGCCATCTATATGAGGTGGAATACAACTACTACTACTACTGATGTTATGTACCAGCTATGTATCAGCCACCGGGCAATCCATTAATTCCAGAACCGCCCTATTTTTTCCAAGTTTTTCAATTCTAATTTTTCACGCAAATAGTAAGGCTGGTCAAATTTAATGCGTTCATTTTGTTTCATGTTTAATAAACGATGAAACAATTAGCATATTTTATTGTGCTAGTCTTATTTTTTTCATAAAACAATGAAATTGAAAAACTTGGGAAAACTACTAACTAGGTTGACCCCGGAATTAATACTCAACAGACAACCCGGTACAAGCAAGAAAATAACCTGTAAAATGAACGCAGTTATTTCCATTCTACTCCGATATGTAAAATGGAAATACATTGTCACTTCTCGTAAAATTGCTAGAATTTTCTGTTGATAATAATTTGATGACCACCTCAAATTTTCAATTTAGATGAGGTCAACACGACCTAATTCATGATTACGGTATGCCGAAAGACGAAAGTTCTGTAAAATAGGTCTGCGATAGTTGAAATAAAGGACCCGGTTTATCTTTAAAGCCTTGCAACTCCGTTAAATTTTACTTCAAGCCAAAAATTCTCATAATTTATTCAATTACCTAGTAGAGCATCAAAAGTAAGCTTAAAATTACGGTAACTAGCTGTAAAATTTTAAGGGTTAACGAATTTCTGGCCTACAAATTTAATAAAATTACATCTTGTAAGCAGAAAATTTCAGGATGGAATTGAAAATTATTCTAATATTTAATTTTTCTTTCAAATTTTTTCAAATCCCCTCCAAAAAAATTATATCGGTCCAAATGGTTCATTCAGAAGCATTTTTTTAAATTTTACGTTTGATTAAAAATTAAAGAGGCAAACATCAGCACAAATTATCGTTCAACAAGTACCTAAGCAGTCATATACTTTCGATATAAGTACTCGTAGGAGTATTTCAAAACAAAGCAAAGTAGCTTAAAGGAATTATAGGAAGGAAACACATAAAATACATAAGATATGTATGTACCTATATATGTAAAACGATAATCCATACTTATAGGTAGATGATATTTGCCATTTTACACGCCAACCAAAGCAAAAGCTTTCGCTATTGTAAACAATTCACCAAAAACGCTTTAACATCGGATTCAAAGGGATTTAAAAGTTTTCCACAGCGATGAATTTTCGACCTGCATTATTCATTGAAATTCTGAGAAAACGTTTGATTATAAAAACGTCGACGTTTGACCTTTTAAATTAAGCCTCCCGAAATGCCGAATGTTCTATATCAGATGAATATTCGGGTATTATTTTTGGCGAAAGTTGTGTTTTAATGGCGAGTTCAATGTCGAACCTCGAACACAAGGGTCAGATATATCCCGTAAAAAGGTATTTTTATAACTTCCGTTTTATTTGACCGTTCCAAACGTGTGAACTCGTAAAATTTCCCCGTTTTGTTCGCACGTAATGCTTATTTTGAAATATTACTGAAATATTACAGATACGTTGCGCTGCTGGCGTGAAGGATAACCTATAGTGATTGTATCCTGCGAATGACAGCAGAAAAAGTTGACTCGTTTTTAATCGCTTCTAATAAGTGTCTGTCAGGTGGATGGGTCTGAGAAATGCGTGTTTGAAAAAAATGAAAAATGAGCAAAGCCCAAAGGGGTAAATTTACCGAAGACCTTTTCTATTTTCTTTGAACTCGAATTGGGATTTAATATTTTGTATATTTTTTGAATTAATGGGGTTTTTTGGCTCCGATTTTTCCATTAAATTGAATTGTATGTTTGTTATTGGAAAAAAGGCATACCTACCTACAGCATTAATTGCACCTTATTTTGCGTGAATTATGCATAAGAATTGAACTTAGTTTTAACTACAGTCAAACTATTGAAGGTGCTAAAACGCATAATGAATTCTGCGCCAGGAAGTTGGACAACTTGCGATTGAACTTATCAGAAAAGGTATATAGCGTTGACAAAAAAAAATCATTCTCCCACCCGAAGTGTAATTTGTCCTCCTGGGATAAGCTGCCCTACACTCTTGTTTGATCAAGCCTTATTAGAGCCTAATTTTCTCAATTTGATGATCAATTCTGCAAAACCGACAACATCTTGCCTTTTTTCTATAAGTCAGAATGTGAATTTGATATTTTTGCTTCAAGTAGGAATTTTTCTATGATAAAATTTGAAGAACTTTTACTACTTACCTCATTATTTAAGTAATCACAATTATAGCACAGTTTCATTGGTGCATGTGCGAGGTCCATTAACTAATGAATACTTCGAACTACCGCCATTTCGTCGGGTCACCTGAACAGTTCCTCGAATGAATAGCTCTTTGAAAGTTTCACGAAATTGTCTAGACATACCGCAGTATATGGCAAAATTGATTGGGTAACTCACGATGATGAAGAAATTGGTAAACAATATTAACGTATTTACAATATTGTAGTCTAGTATCTCTGTTATACCGCTGGAAATTATGTGCAAAACCTGAGAACAATATGAATACTCGTATCATTATTCACATAATAAAATGTGGCGTGCCAGCAAGAAAGGGGGCTTACGTCAAAACAAATTTTTGATTTCGGTACCCGAGTTGATCCTTTATTGGCGTTAAAATCGACAAGAAACAAAATCGAGTTTTTGGACGTCAGCCCCTTTTCTAGCTGGCGCAGCACAAATATTAAAATGGAATTTTAAGCAAAATTGGGAGTAGGTACACGAAACAGCGATGGAAAATTACCCCAAGTTATCATCCCTATTCTAGCTCTTTCGAATGAAGAGACAAATTCTTGTTAACATACTTGTATTACTTTTTTTTATGTAAGAAAAAACATCTTTTTGTAGTTATAATTATGGCCCAACTCTACAGTATCTAACCTAGCAAAATTAACTTTTCATGTCTTTTCGGTTGTTTTATTTGCACTCAAATTTCATACTGAACAGGCTATTCTCTTAATGAATAAATTTCAAAAGTTCTGCGAAAATATTTATCAAACGTGTAGTAATTCAGATACTACTTTCGGCGGGTCGGAAGGTCTAAATCCACCACCGTGTGATATTTTTACTACGATACTTAGGTATACTGTGCTTCATTAAAATTATTATTTTACGGAAGCGGAGCATGTATCGGATTCCCAAATGAATACGCGCTATACTCGTACGCGCTCTCATCGCTGATTTTAAAGTAAAGTAAAGTAAAGGAAAACCTTGAGGAAAAATTTTTAACTTACGGTAACAACCGCCAACGGGATTTCAGTCAGTAGAAACACAGTTACGACTACGATGAGCATTAACGTTGTGCAATTGGAATCCCTTAATTTTTTACATTCGCTTTTTCTGTTCTCCTTGAAAAGTTTGTCTCTTTTCAGTTGCGCTTCCCTCATTGCCTTGAACAGCAATAAGTTCAGGATTACCAATGATATGCAAGGTCCCACGTGGACGAAAATCACCCGAAATGAGTAGTACACTATGAAATAAACGTTCAGCGTAACTTCGTCTTGTAACCAGTCTGCGAATCGAACCTGGAACACGTAAAATTAATTGTGGAATTGAGATTTAGCGTTTTTTGAAGTAGTTACTAGAAACGAACATTATCTACATGAGGTGGAACATAAACAATACTATCGATGTTACCAAAACAAGGGAAAGAAAAATAACTTCAATGAATATAACCAAATTGAATTAGTTAAGTTACATCCCATTGGGAGCGACATCTGACATAGTGCCAATGTGTGTTAGGGTGTCTAACACAGTTCTAGCACACTGTCAACTTGTGTCAGGGTGTCTAACACAGCTCTGATCAGAGTTGGCGCGAGTCTGCTCGTAACAGAGACTCGCAAATGACTCGTAGAGTCGGAGTCGACTCGCAGTTGGACTCCGATTTTTGCGATCCCGATTCTCTGTTTTAGAAGACTCGAACACGTGCGAGTCTTTTTTTTGGGACTCTCAGTCTTTTTTGCGAGTTGGAGTCTTTTTTTTACCTATTTGTGTTTCCTATGTGATTTCTAACTGGTTAACCTTATCAATTTTATTTGTGTGGTGCTGGTTGTTGACAATTAAAACGAAAGTGAAAAAAAGTAAAATGCAAATAAGTAAAAAAAAGACTCGAACTCGCAAAAAACAAGACTCGGAGTCACAAAAAAAAAGACTCGGAGTCGCAAAAAAAATAAACTCGGAGTCGCAAAAACACTCGAAAGCAACTCGCAAAAAGACTCGCAAGCGAATCGGACTCGTGTTAGGATTCTGAGTCTTTTCGGTATTTTTCAGTAAAGACTCCCAGTTGGGAAACTCAGAGTCGTAATTTTCGAAGACTCGCGCATTTCGACTCAGAGTCTGAATTTTTAGAGACTCATCCGAACTCTGGCTCTGATATAGTGCCATCTTGTGTCAGGGTGTCTGCCACAGTTGTAATACAGTGTAGCTTCAGTCAGACTGTCTGAAACAGTTCTGTCAAAGTGTCAACTTGTGTCACGGTGTCTGACATAGTTCTGTAATAGTGTTGGCTCTTGTCAGAGTGTACAACACAGTTCTGACATCGTGTCAACTTGTGTCAGGGTGTTTGACACAGTTCTGCAACAGTGTTGACTTGTGTCAGAGTGTCTGACACAGTTGTAACACAGTGTAGACTTCAGTCAGACAGTCTGCAACAGTGTTGGCTCTTGTCAGGGTGTGTAACACAGTTCTGACACTGCGTCAACTTGTGTCAGGGGGTCTTACACAGTTCTAACTCGCTGTCAACTTGTGTCAGGGTTCAGGAGTAGCCAATGCTCTGAGGGCTGAGGAAATAGCCGATAGCAGCGCTCCCAACAGAATTGGTATTTTATAAAGGTCATATCAAAATGCACTGAGTATTCTACCAGGTGCCCCGGAATATCTGACACTCCCTGTGACATTTTGTTCGCAAATTGGTAACATTTGAATCAAACTGACCAACGAGTGTTTTTTTTGTTTTATCAATGTTACCAACTTTTGAGCAAAACGTCAAAGGGGGTGTCAGATATTCTGGGGCAGCCGGTATGTATAACCTCAGATAAGAGTAACGTAGTACTATTCTCCTCCGCTAGAGGGCCTCATTTTCATTTTTTCAAACTGAATCTCGAATGTAAATTGATTTTTTCAAAACTTTCTATTGAAAACAGCATTTATATTAAGTTAGGCTGGATATCATCTGCTTATGCGACCTTAAACGTTTATCACCTATATTTTATTTAACGTCGAATAGGTGAATATTTCCTAGGCAATTTTGTTTCGTCGTGTGAGCCATATAAAAGGATATAATTTTGCAAAAGAATTAGAAAAATTGAGCTGTTATGTATGAAGAGGGAAAAAACCCGTACCTATAAAAGTTGGTTAGTTCGTTTTTTTAAAATGATTTCTCAAGTGTAAAATGACGAAGGAAGATTGGAAAAAACCTGTAAAAAGTTTGGTCTTACTTTGATTAACTCCACACTGGAATCTTAATACGAGTAAAGCGTAGACAGATCGAATAAAGATTGTATAAATTGTATTCCCTACGGTCTAGTGAAAACGAGCGTCATCTATTTTTGCCCAATTCTTCGCACGAATTACCTTGGGGAATAATGTTTGTTTTGAAAGGAGCCTGTCATACGTAGTTATGCTTCATGTATTGCGTGTAGATGGGCTGAAAATCTTTTTTTTATCATTTGCACGAATAGTTGAAGGAAATTTAAACGTTATTACGTTCTGGCTTATGGTACATAATGGGACAAATATTGCGTAGGCCTAATTCAACTTGTATAAAATGATGGAAATACGTCGCGAAGTATGCGAAAGTAATAAAAAAAACACGTTGTCAGCTTACATAGGTGCCCAAGCACGAAATCGAATTGAGATTCTGTACTGGAAGGAAAAAGAAATGATATAGTTGATACCTAGAGGCTACATTTTTTTTCTATTTATTTTGGAAACGTCTAAATCTTATCTTAAGTAGATACTAGGAGTTGATATTTGAAAAAAATTTCTCAGCTTCGTCAAGTTTTTATTTCTGCTTTGAAAAATAAACCTACCTATTGATTTAATTATTTTTTTCAATGAAATTGAAAATAAGAAAAATGTCTGGTTACCAATAACAATGATACTCTAACTTTTGGTAGGAAATGAATGTACGAATAGGTGAAGAGTGAATTATAGGAGCTGATAAAATGATAAAATCAAAATAATGCGCGGATATCCTGTATCATACTCGAATTTGCAAAATAATGTAACAATTTTCAAATTATGAAAGAAAAAGTAGCAATATTACTTTTAGGTAAGTATAATAAAACTATTCTCATCAAATATCTATGATTCTACGCATGTATGCATGCTTTCTGTTTGAAATATCATGTGAGTAATTTATATTTACCTACTTCAGTGAAAATTAATTTGAACTTGGGTAAAATTTCCCAATATTTTTGTTTACGTTGAAATAGGTATATCAACGTTGTACGAAAAAATTGAACCTACTTAATTTTGTTATCAGGTTGCATTGCATTTTTATCACTGGAAGACTTCGCATCGCAAGCTCAAACACATTATTGTAAACAATTCACCGAGAATGACGTCGTAGTAGCGAATTGTGAATCACAGGGCCTGACAGGAGTTCCTCAAGATCTTGATATTAAAATTCAGGTAAAAGTATGCGAGCTATAAAATTTCAAAAAATTCCAACACACGAATAATCTTTCGATACAGTTCATATTTTGATAATTTTATTCCTTGTTTCAATTTGTAGACATTAGATTTGACTCTAAACAGTCTGACTGATTTAGATGAAACTCAATTCAAGCGTTATTCAAATTTAGAAAATATCAAAATGACTGGCATGAAAGCGTCTTTCAGTAAAAGTTATTACTATGTATTTCGTCAGCTGGATAAATTAACGACACTGGACTTGAGTTATGGAAAATGGGACATGGGAGGGAGTGCACCTGATCCAGTGTTTTATTGGCCTCCAAATCTTAAATCTCTGAAGATGATTGATGCGAACGAGGGTTATGCTTGGCACCTGGACCTATCAAATTTAAAGAAATTGGAGCTTTTGGATGTAAATCAAAATGATATTCAGATTTTTCCCACGTTAAATACCTTAGCACCTTTGAAGTACCTTAATTTAAATAAGACCAATATAACAAGAATGAGAGCTGAAGATTTGGCACCGTTTTGCCAACTTCAAGAATTACATTTAACGTTATTTTCAAAATCTGAACTTATGACTCCTCAGAAATATTGCGAATGTAAACGATTGCACGCTTGGATGGAAAACTATAACATTGTAGGAGGTGAATCTGAACAGTGTCAGTTTCGTGGTGAGTATTGAATTTGAACATTTTCAAATTCTTGATGGATTTGTCGATGGATACCCAGCTACCTACTCTTTATTTACATCCTTGTGACATTATATGGGCTTAATCACTGCTTTATTTTTCCTTTTGTAAAGATGAACCTTGCGATATGACATTTTCTGAAGAATTGTTATCTATTCGTGAAACATGTTTATCAAGAATCAAAATGTCACTCGGTCTTAAAATCTTGATTTTTTTCATTTTTGTGGTAATAATTATCGTAGGAGGTATCGGTGGATATTTCGGATATATGTATTGGAAAAAAGTAAGGCAGTTGCATTTACATGTTTTTCAGTTTCGATTTTAATTTTTCAACGGCTGCATTGATAAGTAATGATTATTTCTATTTTGGTTCAGATGAAGATGGAAAATGATTCGTGATTTGCTTATTAATTATTTTTCACAACCGGATCATCCTAAGATTAGAATTATCAGAACAATTTCAATGGTCAGTACCTAAGTAATAAATAGCGTACAATCGTACACACATTAGAAATTGTACTATCTTCTGGTAGGTATCTTATTTGGCATTTTAAAGCTTAATAGTCACAAATAATACGTACCTATGTAATTAAATTTTCATATCATCAGAATAAGTTACTTATAATTTTTTTTAAATAATTTGATTCAAATTGAAATTCAAAAAAAATAAAAAACTTTCTGCAACGTGATTGGTTGATGATATCATTTTGGTTTGTTTTTGTTTATAAAGGGATCTTTGTGAATCGTGATAAAAATTCAGGAGTAAGATGGGGAGAGCTTAATCTGTAATATTACGAACTGATAATGAAATATTTCTCAAACTAAGGTCCTTTGTCGCGTTACTACAAATGCTTTTAATTATTCATTGCATTAATTAATACGTTTTTCATTCAGTGCAGTTGAATCCCAAAATGTCATAGTGTCAATCTTATTCCACCATGTCGTAATCTAATATTAGTTTATTTCATTATTTCTTAATTAGTAAATTAAATTGATATGCAACTGGTAATTGTTAGATTTTTTCATTGGTTAATATTGATTCTGATCATCAAATCGGCTGTCAATTTTCGTAATAATTCTGGTAAATCTTTCAGTTATTATATCCTTTAATTTAATAGATCTATCTTCTTGTATCTTTTAATTTTTGTATCGTCCGTCAGTTGGTTATGTATGTGTTCTATTATTAAGAGCAATCTTATCAGTGGAATCTGCATCCAACTGTAAAATAGCTGATAAAGGCCAAACCCTTGACTGTGCTTGGGTATCGAATGTAATTCCACAAGAATTCGATTCAACGTTTTCTGTGAGTACTGATTCATATGTTTAGTCGTTTAAACCTTTTCAGGCCGGATGTATCTGATAAGAGTTACTTTTGAATTGACTTTTTTGTTACAGAAGTTAGATTTGTCCGAGAACTACATGCACGAATTGAGAGAAAATTCTTTAAAAAAATACATCAATTTGACTACGCTACTCCTCAAAAGCGTAAAAGTCGACATATCCAAAGTGGACATGTACTTATTTCGGCCACTAAAGAAGTTGAAATTGCTTGATTTGTCAGATTCTGCGTTTGCCTCAGAAAGAGCTTATTTTTACTTTCCTGTGAGTCTCACAGTGTTGTCCTTAAACGTTCTTAATGTCAACGACATCGATCTTTCACACATGAAACATTTAAAAGAACTTCACGTCAAGAAAAATCAATTACTCGAGTTACCAATCATACACGAACTTGCTCCTTTATCGATAGTTGACCTCGAATTGAATTTTTTGGAAACCTTAACTCCTGAAAGATTGGCACCTTTTTGTAAACTTCAAACCTTGAATTTAAATCTTCATCCTAATGCAAGATTAATTGCTAGTCCCTCAAGATATTGCATTTGTGTACGTGTTAACTTATGGGCTAATTTATTCAACATACAAGGACTTAAACTACAGTGCAATGCGTCGTGTAAGATATTACTTTTTGTTTTGAAAGAACAAAGTTTATAGAGGTGATTTGGCTCTGAGCAACGAATTTTAAATTATCCAGTGGAAGTTGGTCCTTATGGTCTAAAACCCCCGTGACAAAATTTTTAGCTCAATATCTCAACTCGAACCCCTTCTGGGAGGTTAATTGTGGATTTTCATTGAAAATTTCCATTTTTGGCAGTTTTCAACCGAATTTTTTCAAACTTGCAAAAATGG
>FIZU01039269.1:0-76934 GCA_900064475.1 Pseudococcus longispinus | reverse complement strand
AAAGCCCCATCCTTCCTCCATACATTTTCACTTGTTTCAAAATTTTCCCTCAGATACCCGTTAATTGATAATTTTTTACCTGAAAATCGCATTTTTTCGACCTCCTGGCGAAGGGGGGTGGGAAACGAAAAAATTTTTTCCACGAAAAATGTTTTTTAGGGTCCCCCAACACTATACTAAAATTTTTCCGAAATCTGAGGACAGGGGCATTTTGGCCTCTTAATGGGGGGTACCCTTTCAACTCAAATTTTGGAAAGAAGTACTATGAACCATTTGACAGGAGAAATGTTATCTATAAGTAAACATACTTTTCAAATCCTTTAATTTTAGAGAAGATTCCAAATAAAATCTAGATTGAAAATTTTCAATATTCATTTAAAAATCTACCCTTCTCCCAAGTTTAAAATGACCTTAATTTCTATAGATAAATTTTTACCCAAATTTTCCCACTAATATCTAAATATCTTGTTAACCGAAACTAAGCTTAAAATATTACACAAAAATCCGTAAATATTGGTATACGCAAATCACGCCCACGCAAAACCTCATTAATTATTTTATCACACTTTCAGCCAAGCATAGACGCAGAAGTAACGGTTCTGACATCTTGCTCATGTACCGGCGATCTGCACTACGTCATAACAACCGAGGGAAAAATGATTTCATGGGGAGAGCTAACGTTATCGAACCAAACAAACGTTCCTATCAATTTGGATAGCATTATGCAGGGTGTCAATATTTACGAATTTAATATCTCGTAAGTACCTATACTTTTTTATTTACTCTTCAACTCTATTCAAGCTTCACATTACCATTCACCTTTATCTCTTGACTTTAAAAAGCGAACAAAATGGAAAAAAGTATTAAAACACGATCGACGAATAATCGAACTTTCACTCCTATACGAAATAAAAATTGATTCATTATTATTACGTGATTAAAAACAAAAAAAAAATGAAGACGAGAAGAAAACGCGAAAATCTCATTTGAAATAACTCAGATGCTTACCTACGGAAAAAAACGTTTATTATTCGAATAAATTTCGAATCTTTAAATTCAGCCAACTGACAGAAAAATATCATTTCCCGGGTATAGAATATCTTGGCAAAAAATATTTATGCAAATTTACGAGTTTAATAATAAAACTTTGGAAATATTTTTATATTGAAATTTCGACGAATCTTTGATATCTACTCATTTTTTTCATTCTGCCAACAAATTCTTCAAAATGAAGAATAATATTCGAACACTGTTTCATTTCGAGAAACATTCGGCATTTCGCGAGAATAAATATTTTATTCATCGAAATATCGCCAACGTACGAGTACCTACGTATATGTTCTAGGTGTAGGTAGAGGTACCTACCTAGCCGTATATTTTACTTCTTTTGTCGACGCCCAGCGTTTCCCCAAGAGAAAATGATTTACATTTTTCAAACTTAATTTCAATACATGGTCATTTCAAACTGATGGTTGAAAAAAAAAATGAATTCCTCCAATAGCTTACCGTCTAGAACGAAACATTAAAGAAAATCATAACCCATAGGGAGTACAGTTTTTTCAAAAATTATTCCAATACGAGCGTGATATTTTTAAACCATCGAATATTTTTTCTACCGAGCCAACGTATTCGTAATTTTCATCTCACAATGTAGGAAAATTTTCTTTTTCAACATAACTCCTCGTATACCAACGCGAATAATTTTTTTAAGCGAATTTTCAAATTCGCAGAATTCGAGGTACGAGTATTAACCCTGTTAAACTCTAGAGAAATGTGACAGTTTCTGAAAACTGGCGCAACAGTAAATAAGTAAAGAGGGGACGAAGGGTTGTTGAAAAATTCTTCGAGCCGAGACGTCAATTTTAATACTCACATAGGAAATGATCAATTAATCAAAACTGAATTTCGTCGCATTCCCAAACGGGGAATACAAAATTGAGCAAACATTTCGATCGAAATATTACCTTTCTCGCTTTTTACCTCGGTTTCGTCTTCATTAACCTAACCACTGTTTCGATGTAGCTAATAAGAATTTGCAAAAAGAAGTTGCTTAATTATGATACGACCTGCTGTGACAGCTTCCCTTATTTCTGTAGGTAACTAAAACACGACGTAATGTAGAAATATAGCCTTCGAAAAATGAAATTTTTCACACACCAGAATTTTCATAACGGCGATAAAATTATCCGGTATTATCGTCGAAACACGAGTATCATCACGTAAAGTAGATTAAGAAGGATTTATCAATTTCGTGACGTTCCAAACACCTTGTTCGGTTCCTACGGTACCTTCTTAACCATTTGTTTCGTATCACACACATTCATCAGCCAGAATATCTATCGAGATATTAAAAACTTTATACGTAGGCGAACTGGTGAAAAAAATACGAGGAATAGGATTACGAGCATTGTATTGTGTTTGACTTCGACGTACCTAGATAGATAACGAACAAACAAATTGCCATGTATTAGTTCGTTAGATAGGTGTATTTTTTTATACTCGCGAGTTTCCATACGATAAAAATTTAATGATGGAAATCCTGCAGCGTTTTATTTTATCCGAGTATATATCGATACCTTTTCCCATATACATTCGTAGTACAAATGTTAAAGGAATTGGAAAAAAATAATAAATTCTTACTTTGCCGATAAACAAGCTGGAAAACACATCGAATAATTGAAACCGTTCAAGAAGAATATCTCGGAGACAAGCCAGATTGTAAAATGACTTTACAAGACGGGTTGCGTAAAACTGTCAACATCTACTCACCCCTAACTGTATTATATCACAACATTCCGGCACACTCCTTCAAATTTCTCATCTACCTATCTCGCAGTGCGTATATACGCTAAAGTAATCAGGCATCCCTGTTAAACTTAATGAACTTGAAGGACCGTTCTAGCGTGAAATTCACTTCGATGATGCGTTTATTCGAGCGAAACGCAGTGTGCAAATAACTTGTCTCGACTGCGTTAAGTTAAAATTCTTTATTTCGCGCTGAAAATTCATACAAATACCGCACTCGTGTACTGTATCCCAGCGTCGTTTTAACAACTTCGTTAAATTTCATCATTTCGATGCCAAAATATATAAGTGAGGAGAAAAAAAAAAATCAAAAAAGGTGATGCTCGAATTTACACTTCCATTTACTGGTACAACAGCGTGTAGCTGTGAGCTCGACGCTGAATATAAATCTACCGTGAACCGTTAATAATATCGTCTTATATTTACAGATTTTCAGTCGAATCTGAAATGGCTCCAATCAGTCATCTATTGGTATATTACACAACGCCTTTAGGTGAAATTGTCGGAGATTCCATCAGTTTTCGCGTCAAACTTCAACACGAAAAAGTGAGTAATATTCCATATATGTATTTATGGCGTCATTCGTGTTTTACACCATTTTTGTGGGAGGGGGGATGAAATATATTTCAATAACAACCCCAAGTATTGCATTCGTACCTTTTTGGGAAATTGAAAAAATAAATTTTGGATATTACGTAAAATACTATAATTATAACTTTTAATCAATTCCGAAGCTCGAAGGGAAAAAATTGATGAATGAATTAATTCAAAAGGAATAACATGAGAATAATCCAAAAGAAACAAGTTTTCTGCACAAATTAGCTGTACAGGATGTTCCGATCACAGTGCACCGCCTTCAAGCCAGAGATGCGGCAACCCAAATTACATAAGTGTATGCATGTTTGCCGACCCCAAGATTTTAAGGGGCAATGTTATGCAGTAGTCCTGGTAGATGTTTCAAAATATAAATAGGGAATTTTTTTTGAAACTTTCTTGTAAAACTGCTCAAGCTCTACAAAATAAGTTATATTCATGTTTTGCCTAACTCTAAAATTGAAGGAGCTACAATGATTTGAAATTTTGTACGTTTCATAACTCCTTCAATTTTTAGGTGATGCAAAATTTTTCAAGAGTATTTTTTGTTGAGCTTTTTTAGCTCTACAAAATGATCTAATAATTTTAGCATAAGTTTAAAATTGAAGGAGTAAACCATTAAAAACATGAAAAGTCAATTTTTTCTTTTCAAAAAATTTTCAAAATGGTTTCTTATGTTTTCAATTTTGGAGATGGTCAAAAAAATTATTAGCTTATAAATCTCAACAAAAAATAACTCGTACAAAATTTTGCATAACTTGAAAATTGAAGGAGTTATGAAGCCTACAAATTTTTAAATCTTTGTAGCTCCTTCAATTTTAGAGTTAGGCAGAACACAATTATTGAAAAGTTCTACAAGAAAGTTTTTAAAAAAATTGTCTATTTATATTATCAGCGGAGTTACGAAATTTTAAAACATCTACCAGGACTATTGCATAACTTTCCCCTTCAAATCCTGAGGTAGGCAAACATGCATACACTCGTGTACTTTGGGTAGCTGCATCCCTGGTTTGAAGGCGATGCAATGCAACCGGATCACCCTGCATAAGTAGATATCTTGAAATTTGAACAGAAACCCGGTTCAAGTATTTTGATAAAAATTAATTCATTCATTTATACAGGGTGTTCCAGAAGTCGTCTGCTATACGTGAGATCTGGATATAACAGAGTACCACCAAAAGAAACTTCAGATGAATATGTTGCCCATCTCAAATATCTAAGGGGCAAATTTATTCTCGAAAAAAATCAAATCAAAACCAATTTTCTATCATGAAAATGGGTAGACCTTTAAAAATCAAATTAATTTTCAGAAGATTTTTTGGCTAACTTCAAAATTGAAGGGTTATAAACATATTTTGAAATAAAAAAATTCTAAAAAAATTTAATCGTTTGTATGAATATTACTCTGAATAATGAAAATTTTTTGATATCATCATTTTTTGCCTAAAATCAAAACTGAAGGGGCTGTAACACTCGAAGTAAGTTGGGAAATTCAAAATTTTTTACAAATTTTTGTACTTTCAATGTTACTTAGCCCCTTCAATTTTGATTTTAGGCCAAAAATGATCATAAAATTTTTTTTCATTATTCACAGTACTATTTATACCCGCGATTGAATTTTTAAATTTCAAATAATGTTTAAAACCCCTTCAATTTTGAAGTTGAGCAAAAAAAACTTTAAAACATTTGTTCGTTTTTAAAGGTGTACCCATTTTCATGATAGAAAATTGGTTTCGATTCGATTTATTTGAAAAGGCATTTGTCCCTTGAACATTCGAGATAGGCAACATGTCCTACGGAAGGTTTTTTTTGTGATACGCTGTTGTATTCAAATCTCATGTATGGTCAACGACTTCCAGAACACCCTATAGATGAATAATTTTGAAAAGGAAGAAAACTTAAAAATGATCTAAATTTCAATGCGTTCAATTTCAATTTTTTCAAAACCTACCATAATTAATTGATCTAAAATCATATTCATATTTCAAACATGAATTTCCAATTGGTAGATCTCTAGATTGAAACAATCAAAGATTTTTACTACTCTCGTGGAAGTTGATTGGGCGCAGGATAGGCAAAAAAGTAAAAAGCTTGGCCCTAAAACTCAATTAAAAAAGTTGTACGAAAAAATTGCATTTTTTCAAAATCGAAGGAGCTCAAAACTTGAAATTTTAATGAAATGTCTTGAAGTTTTTTGGGATCATAAATGGTGATACAAAAAAAAAGACATATGTACCTACACACTTTTTTGCCTACCTTTCATTTTAAGGAGCTGGTGAAAAAAATTAAAGTTCACAAATGTCACGATGGCTAAAAATTTTCGACACCAATTCCCAATTGCATTTGACTTCTTAATTCTTACTCCTGTAGAATTAAAGGTAGGCAACACATGCATCAATTACTGTGCTCGGTGAAACACATTATTATTACAGACGTGGTAAAATTTCGGAAATATTTTTTTAATACGTAGGTACCTACCTATATTTCATTGAAAAATTATTTTCTCGTTGTCTCTTCAATTTATGAAAATATGCAATTTTTTAATGAAACCTTTTATCCCGACGATTACTGGTTTTCAAAGAAAAAATGCTATCATATTATTAGAAAAATGATGGAAAATAATTTCCAATTTTTCATTTTCCTCTTGTCATTGACAATGAATACAAAACCAAATCGATTGACCGTTTTAAAAAGTAGAAAATGAAAAAAAAACGATGCAATCTAAGAGTACTAATGATAGTTATTTTTTTCCTGCTCTTTAGAAGTGGACGATTCTAAAATGCTTTGAAAAATCATAAATGTAGACAATCGACTATATTATTTTTAATCATTTAGTTTGCTTTGATCAACTCATCATTAACTTTTAAAAATTGTTTCACGAACGCCTAACGATACTCGTATTTAACAAGCTTT
This sequence comes from Pseudococcus longispinus, assembly GCA_900064475.1. NCBI lineage: Eukaryota > Metazoa > Arthropoda > Insecta > Hemiptera > Pseudococcidae > Pseudococcus > Pseudococcus longispinus. Next base: position 70,622 of record FIZU01039269.1, on the reverse strand, counting down.
CATTCAATATCGAAAAAAGGACTCATTTGTGTTCCAATTTCGATAAAATAAATCAAAGAGAAATAAACCTCTTTGTAAATTTTCGATATCTAAAAGCTTTGAGAATGCACATTTTGTAATTTGTATTTATAATTCATCTTCGAATTGAAAAAAAAAAAAAAATCATTTAAATCCTATAGTACATACAGTTGACGTCACTAAATCATATGTAAATCTATAAATTAAAAAATTCGAATTTTAAACACAAACTTATTTAACTTGCAGGTTAGTTTGATTCTGGATGAAAATAATGTATGGTACATCGAAGACAAAATCAAAGTAGGAATTCTTACATTTCCAAAAACACATGTATGTTTAGTTGGTGGCAGATCAGAAGACATGCATTTCTCAAATAGGTAAGTTAATTTTTGATTAAATTAAAACTAAATGGATACGGAAAGCTGGAATTGCCAATGTTAGAATAATTTTTTTTAAATTGATCAAAATTGGTTGGAGTAACACACTGGGGAAAAAAGGACACAGATTCTCATCCAATAAAATAGTATTTTGTACTCGCACGTTGAAAATTTACCAAAAAAAAAGCAAAGAAAAAAATCAATAGGTAGGTTTTTAACAACCCAAGACTATTTTTTCCCAACATAATCAAAAAGTTTTTAGACATTTCTTTTTTTTTGGACAATGCACATTACAACATTATACATTTACGTTTACAAAACCAACTTCACATCGAGTTTACCAAAAACAACAAGAATTTGGTCCAACTTACTACGTTGGAAAAGCCTTGTTATTTAATTTTAGCGCAATTTGAAAGCTAGTCACGTGTACCTTAACGTTAGTCTTGCTTGATTCACTTCAACAACTTTGGGTATTTTTCTGGTCGTATATATTGACTCATATATTTCGAGAAAATTTCTCTTTATTTTCATTCTCGGTATTATTCGACGGTGCTTTATTCCGACAGGGAGCTATTAGAACCGAATCGACAAATATTGGAAGATGGCATGTCATTTTTGAATTCTTGCGAAAATCCCACCGAAAATGAAGATTTTTACCTTCCGAAGCACGTGAGCTATTTCCCAAGCACGTTGATAAATCAAGTATGGCTGTGGAAATGCTTCAATTATACGTGAGTATTTAATACGATACCATATTACGATTGATTTTCAAAAAAATAATACTTTTCGATTAAATCGATGAAAAAATTCATATTTTCGACCCCTAACTCGTTTCCAAACATTAAAATCATTTTTCGGTATTATTACAGAGAAGATATAGAAACAAACGGAGTCACCTTGCCGCCAACAAATGGGCCAGGAAAATGGAAATTGTGGGTATTTTCGCTTTCGGACACGGCTGAATTGAGAATATCAGAACCAGTCACCGTTAATGTATTTTCACCGGTCAATATTCAATTCGAGCTGCCAACAACAGTTAAAGTGATGGAAATAGTACAAGTCGAAATCACCATATCAAGCAACATAAATTCCTGCATCGATGTAAATATATTCGCCTATCGACGTTTAAACATAATATAATTTTCATGAAGTGCGTAGGTATCGTATACCTATAGCTAACGATTTAATATTTTTTGCTTTTTGATATCAGATTCACGCTTTGATTGCTCTCAGCGAAGGTGCCATATATCCTGGTATAGACATGTCCATCGTATCGGAAAAATTACGGTTAGGAGGACATGGCGCTACATCCATTGTAGTACGCATTCAACCTGTCACTCCTGGCTTAAAAACAATGACTGGTAATTAATTTTCTTTTTTTAATGAACTTTTCGCTACTGGCAAATATGTTGGCTATGTAACGCCGCCGCCACCGCCCCATGTCGTAAATCGATGTCGCTTTTTCTCTTTTATACGTACATTTTTCGCCAACATAAACACAACCCCTATAGCGGTACTCCGTTATGTAATTTATTTTACATGCGGTTATACGAGTACGTTAGTGACAACTTTCAGCGAATGTTATGAACGCCGAATATACTGGAAACCAACTTATTTATGACTTTTCACTTCGTATGTGAATTTGTTAGGTATAGTTTGACTTTGTTCGTATGTCGATGTCGACCCGAAATATTTATCATCGATTTCAATTTAATGTGAGGGTATGGAGAATGTCGTGACATGTGCAGGCGGATTCCAAAAGTACCTGAGGGGGAGGGTGAGGGGTGTTGTAGGTGTACGATGCATGGAATTTTCCAATGTGAGATTGCAAAATATGAAAATAAATGAATAAAAATCAATCGTTATTCCAAAAAGAAACGAAAATAGAATTGTACCTACTGAAAGCAGAAAGGTAGAAAGCATCATTAAAACAAAAACCTTTGAAATATGAAAACGTTATTGAAAGAGCCAAAATTTTGCTCGTAATCACATTTTCAACTATGGGATTTGGTAATAATAAGTACCTCTGAGATTGAACCAAATTATCTACTGACGTTTTTTTGCCCAAGTTCAAAATTGAAGGAGTTACGGTAATTATATTGAAACAAAAAATTCGAAAAAAAAGTTAATTATGAAAACGAATACTTAGTACATTCTTTGAAAAGGGAATGAATTTTGCGATTACGATTGTTTGTCTAACATCAAAATTGAAGGGTCTACAGTGAATAAAGAAACTTGACTGTTGTCAGGCAAGCCTTTCGAGAATACTGAATAAAGAAAATTCATTAGAAAAATTCGAAATTTTTAAAAGTTCATCAATTTCAAAGCCAGCCAAAAAATCACTATACAGATGACAATATTCGTTCAATATTCAAAGTATGAGTACAACTTAATTTTACGATAAATTATTTTTTTAGATTTTTTCGCTTCAATATTACGGTAATGCTTATTTTAAAAATTTTCCCCCCCCCCCCCCCCCCCGACAATTGGTTACACATTAGCCTATAGGCAAAACTAATTCCACTATTTTTGATTTTTTCCCTATTTCAATTTTTAATGATAGCCCCTTTCTTTAGAAAAAAATTTTTAAATCGTAAAAATTCAAAAATTTTAGGTAAAATGGCCACAACGTAGGCACTTTTATCCAACAGGAGCATTTTTGACGATTTTTTCATTTTGACTCCTGTTTTTATGGGGCCTTGAAAAAAGTAATTTTTCAGTGGATACTTTTTTCGTTAGGCACAATTTGAAATATGAAACTATTCAATATGTATTATTTGATTGGTTGAAAAAATTTTACATTTTATCAAAATATCGTGAAAAATATTGTACAAATTCTAGGTATAAATTTCATATTCAAAAAAGAATTGTAAAACATCAGAAAATTTTTTTGGTATTACAATGGTTTCAACTTGCATATTTTAATTTGATCCCAAAAAACGTGTTTGACGATTTTCTATCTTTGCCTTCATTTTCCATACTTTCTTCACTTTTTGACAGTTTCTGAAAAATTCTCAAGCGTACGACAATGGTGGAAAAATGCTAAAAAAGGTCTTTTAAGATGAAATACTTAGTGTGTGTTAAGAATATTTCTAATTACAAACTTTTTTCAGATTTTTTACAGTTTTTTTTGAATAACAAAAAAAATTACTAAAAAATGACATTTTCATGATTTTTTTTCAATGCCCAATAAAAACAGGAATGAAGATGAAAAATTGTCAAAAATGGTCTTGTTGGGTTGAAGTACCTACGTTGCGTTGTGACCATTTTACCTAAAATTTCAAAATTTTTACAATTTTTACAGTTTTTAAAATTTTTTTAAAAAAGAGTGCCATTATTAAAAATTGATTAGGAGAAAAAAAATAGTGAAATTATTTTCTCCTAATGTGTAATCAATTGAAGGGGTCTCAAAAAAATTTCGAAAATTTTTGAAATAAGCAACACCCTATATTGAACCAAAAAAATCTAAAAAAATATTTTGAAATTCATTTTTTACAATTTTTGGAAACATTTTTTTTAATAGGAAACCTAATGAAACCATTCAGGGATCTTGTTTGAGAGTAGTCTCACTTGGAGCTCTTAGCACAAGTACTACATCATCCAAATTTTGACTACAAGTTTTGAGTTTTAGCCCCCCCCCCCCCCAATAAAAATTTGCAAATTTACAAAATTGCAATTGAAAAATTTTTAAATGAACAAATGCATGGAAAACTCTAAATTTTTTTTTAGTCAGAACGAGCAAGAAAAGTCGTATGCACTTATTGTCTTTTATCAATGTTGAATGGGTTGAGAGAGAATAAGTTCAGATTTTACATATTAATAATGAAATTTCAGCAAAATTTGAGAAAAAAATCGTGACTGAATCTGATCATAAAATTGCAAAACCAACAGTCCAACATTATCACTGACTTTTGATCTAGCTACAATACTTGCAAAAAAAATTTAAATCGAAATTATGAAAATACCATATAATAATTTTATGAAAATAATAAAATAATAGCGAATAAATTTTCAATACCTACAATTTTAAAGAGAAATTTTCAAATCAAGTAAAAAGAGCGGTTGATTTGTTTTGTTTACTTTGGTCATGTTTTCATTAAAAAATTCCAACTTTGAATTTTTATTAGGACTCTTGAATTCAAAACTGATAGCCAAAATTTTGGGGGTGTGGTACTTGGAATCAAGGGCTACAATTGAGGCCGTTTTGGATTGAAATCCGGGTGGGAGGAGGACGATTCATGAGAGTCCTATATTAGTGGTATCTGGTTATATTCAGATATCGCCAATCAACAACTTCTGACCTGAGATCTTCGTATATGCATTTAGAATAGGAAACTAGAATACTAATTACGAGTATTATGAACTACTTAACATAAAAATTGACTGTGGTGAAAATCGATGATAGTTTCCAGTATTTTTCAAAAGGCAAAATAAGTTTAGAAAACATCCTTGAAAGAATTTTTGTAAACGCTTCAAACTTTGATGACTTCTTTAAATTAATTTTTTACAAGATTTTATACGAATTTTGCATCTTTTTCCGACATATTACAGAATATTTCAGTTTTCATAATCCATGTTGATGGTATCTACTTATCAACTTTAAATCGTTTTTATTGAATCAATTTCTAAATTTTTTACATTTTAAAATATTTACAAGTTTTTTTACCACTTCTTCTTAAACACATTTCAATCTCTAGTGAAACTTCAATTTACGAAATCCGTCTAATAACTTGGTCTGCCAGTAGCCAGTATAGTTATAGTCTTGCATTGAGAAAACTTTCATTTTCTCTACCAGTGTTTGTCTCTACAAGAGCAGATCATTACTTTCCGACGTGATATTTCTCCAAATTTTCACCCTCTTATATTTCAAACACTACAAAAAAGCATTTAAACGAAAAACAAATGAAAGTCGAACCTTTTTACTCAATAATTAAGTACATGTGACTGCATCAACATCCGTACACGTACGAGTACCCTATAGCGAAATATTGACCAATCCAGACACGCCGAAAGAATTAACGTTTCAACTTTATTTCCTGTCGTTTCAGCAAACGTCAGTTGCTACGTACGGGAAGGCTGCGAAGAAGCTGCCAATTCAGTGGAAGACTTCGACGTTAAAATTCCAATCACCAGCGTGGTCACGCATTCAGAAACGCTCGACGCGATGCCAGAAGGAATACAAAAAATACACACCGAAAGCGCCTATTTTTGCGCCAACGGTGAGTAAATTAGTATTCGTGGGCGAAATATTGCATCGAGAAGTTTCAAACGGCAGATTTGTAAATTTACAGAGGAGGTGTTGACTTTACCATCGCGAGAAATTCACTATAACTTTATACCAGCGCCGAGGAAAAAATATAACATCGTGTTTGATATCATAGCCGAGAAAAATTTCCATATTGCTTTGGCCGAGCAGCAAAACTCGTCTAAAAATATTTATCAAATTTATCTGGGTGATTTCGATAATACGGTTTCGTGGATTGGACGTGGTAAACATAGTAAGTGATTAAAAGTACATACGTAATTATTGGAGCATGTATCATTTAGCTCTTCGGGCCTCACAAGAGGGCTCCGCCCCCGGACCCCTGGTTAGTTCTGGTTTTCATACTACCTATGAAAGTATAAAACATAGAATATGCTTCTATACTTTTTATTTCAGGTCCAACAAAGTATTATAATATTTGATAAAATTTCTAAAAATCAAATTTTGAAACGATCCAAATTTTTACAAGTCCTAAAAGTAGGAATCTCTTGAATTTTTCAAATCCAAGAAGCGTAATCTCTGACAAAATATTTAAAAGGAAGGTAAACCGATCTCTAATAAATTGCCTAAAAGTCAGAGTGATCTCTCTGAATTTTTTCAAGCCCAAAAATTGATTTGAAATCTCAACAAGTCCTAAATTTTTTCAAGTTAGAAAAATCAGTTGCCCTCCTTATAAACTTTTTCTAAAATCTAGAAAGCCATAATCTCTGAAATTTTCCCTAGTTCAAAAAGTCAGGCTAATCCAGTCCAATAGAATATCTGGCTTTTGAAAATTTAGATTATTTTTTTTTAATTTATTTGAAAAGCTGTCTGAAAAAATTTCCAAAAGTCAGCGTGATTTCCGAATTTTTTTTCAAGTCCTAAAAATGCAATGTCTGATAAAATATTCACAAGTCAACAAAATTTCTGATTTTTTTTAAGTCCAAAAAGTCAATTGAATTCTGAAAATTTTTCAAGTTCAAAAAAAATCTGACAAAATGTTCAAAAGTCAGCGTGATTTCTAAAGCCAGCATGATTTCTGAAAGGCTGTCTGGCAAAATTTCTAAAGGTGAACGTGACTTCTGAATTTTTTGCAAGTGCTAGAAGCCTAATGTCTGACAAAATATCCACAAGTGCAAAATTTCTGATTTTTTTTAAGTCCAAAAAGTCAATTAAATTCTGAAAATTTTTCCAAGTCCAAAAAAAATCTGACAAAATGTCTAAAAGTCATCGTCAAGGAATTTCGTGACGTTTTTCACCGATTAGGTTGTAGTAAAAGCATATCCTCTACTAAAAAAGGTTAATAAATCAATTTAATTAAATCATTCGATCATTTCAGATTACGAGGTACACTTGACCAGTGCTCAAACACCTTATATTCTATCCGGAGCACAATACCAAACTTTCTGGCTAAGTTGGGAGAACTCGGTGATCAACATAGGTAAAGGAAGCACTATTGGAAGCAACACATTCCTCACCCATATCATAGATAGAAAAATGAAAATAAATTACATAGGATTTTCATCAAATTGGGGTGTAAAAGGACAAGTGAGGTAAGTAAATAATCAATCAGAAGAATTTTATCTGTGTCGTCATAATCAAAATTCAATTTTAACATACTAATACGATGAATTTCAGGATATCTGAACACAACGACGAATCTGGCTATTCTCAAGTGCTGCGTTTAGAAATACCTCATCGTATATTATCCGGATCAGAAAAAGGTTACCTTTACGTAACCGGAGGCTTATGTTTGCCACTTGTCTTTCAAAATATGGAAATAAAATCCAATGTTTATCCTTTTAGCAGGTAGATTATATACCTAAATACGAAATGTTTACTTATTCTATGCTTGCATGTTAGAAACACGTATTTTTTCATAGTTTTTTGCCTATAAAGAATACCACATGAATTTATATATTTATGCAAAGGTATTTTTGAGAAATTTTTCGAACAAAAATACGCTAAATTTTTTCATAAAGATTAGAACTTTAAACTGCGATTATAACGCAGATATCATCAATTATTATTTTTCTCTCTATCAACAGTTTGGCATCAACACTCTCATCCTTCACACCAGTTTTATTGATGGATGATACAGCGTGGGATTTAGATTGGTTATACAGCAAATTCAATAAATCGTATATTCACGAAACGATAGAAAAAAATATTCAAACTTTGTTCACCTACATGAACGATGACTATTCCTTCAGCGATCATCCCAACATCACTGATCATTTGTAAGGGTATTTTACGTGTACTCGAACTTTCAAAAAATAACACATTTCATAATTTAAAACATCGTTGTGTCGAACAGGAGCACGGTCAGAGTTTTCGAAATATTATCCAGAGCTCAATACTTTTGGAAGATCGATTCGCGATTGATTGCGAATATCAAAAAATGGATTCGTAATAATCAGAAAAGCGAAGGGTACTTTTCCGATTCGATCGACGCATCGCTAGAAGACAAGGTGGCAACAACAGCAGAAACTTTATCGACTTATGTCGAAGTTGGTTTTCACGAGGTACGACGAAGTTGATTGAAATACTTAATTAAAAAATAAGATTAACTTATTAATATACTCGTGTATATGCGAATACTTGGAATCGAGGTTTCAATTTACAAAGAACAATATTTATCTGAAAATTCACACGTTAGGTATACCCTACCTATACACACAAACGTGTGCAGTTTAATATCTAACTATTTATAATAAACGGTTGATCGATTTGAATAATCGACTAATTAAAATTCCCCTAAGGTCAAAAATCAACTGATGAAATTCGATATTTTTTTACAGGAAGATTTTGACACCGTGTTGAACAGCCAAAGATATATCGAGAGGAATATTCGTCAAATCAATAACTCTTACGTGATCGCTGTAGCATGTTACGCTTTGAAGTTGCTCAAAAGTGATGTAGCCGAAGAACTTGTAAATAAGATGTACGATTTGAAACGAATCGATGGCAATGAGAACGATTGGCAAAATGCACAAACGGCAACAGTGCCTTCTCCATTTGACTGGTTGTACGAGAAAGAAGAGCATATATCCGACGAAGAGAAAAAACAACTAATTTCGAGTAATTTTCTTCTCATTTTCATACATTGGAAATGCGCAAGTAATTTATTTATTCGTTTTGGGAATTCACAATTCTTCTGATCTTTCCAGATTATTTATCCAACTACAAAGCTTCAGTGTATGAAGTACTAGTCCACACATTGAGGAAAGATCCAAGACGAGCTGAACCTCTCGTGAAGTATATTTTCTATCGTTCTAATATTTTAGATCAACATCCAGAGGTAAGCAAATAGAAAAAAATCAAAAACCTTTTTGTGTTGAACCGACATATTTAATTCGACTTTTGATATTCGCATAGGTATCGTATTTAGTAGCTAAGGCGTTGGTCATGTTCTCTCGAATATCTCGAAACATTCACCCATCGTTGACTATTTCGTTAGCAACGTCAGGAATGGAATTAACCGACACTTTGGAATTAAAAGCAGAGCACGCTCCTCATATCCTAGACTTGCCATCTTTACCTACCAAAGTTTTTATTTATGCGACTGGAGCAGGGTGCTCGACTGTTCAGGTAATTTATACCTCTTGAATCAATTCATCATTACATCACGAAAAGAAAAATTTATTGTGAAAAAAATTTCAAATATGCAGAGCCAAGTGACGTACTCGACTTATGAAACTGCTGCAGCTTACTCTTTCGACATAATTTCATTTATCGAAGAAGAAATCCCAGCTCATTATAACGTAGTTGGAGATCCTGAAGGACTGTACCCTCAACTCATTGTAAAATCATGTTTCAAGTAAGCGAGAGTTTTTTCTATCGATTCAACTCCCTGATTTACATACTTCTGTTAGCCAATTGAGTAGGAAAGTTTATTTTTTGAATTTTGAGATGAATATGTTTCAAGGGGGGGGGGGGGTCATTCTGAAAATTTTGCGTAGGATATGCTTCTGCGATGACCAAACTTATAAAAACGTCACGCTGACGTTTAGACCAATTGTCAGAATTTTTGGACTTATGAAAATTTTCAGATTTCCACTGACTTTTGGGACTTGGGAAATTTCAGAGATCATGCTGATTTCCGTCAGATTATTTTAGATTTGAAAATTTCTCAGATTTCTATTGACTTTTCGAACATGGAAAATTTCACAGATCGCTCTGATTTTCAGACATTTTGTCAAGCTATTTTAGATTTTCTAAACTTAAAATTTTTTTCAAATTTTAAATGATTTTTTGGACTTGAAAAATTTCAAAAATTCTGACTTTTTTGATTTTGAAAAATTTATAAAGTGGTCAGCTGACTTTTAAAACTAAAAAAATTCAGAATGTTTCAAAATTTGATTTTTAGTCATTTCACGAGACATGATAACATTGTGTCCTATATTCTTTAAACTTACAATTAGATAAAGTCAAACATTATATCAGATATAAAAAACCAAAAGTATATCTTATGTCTTATAATATGTACCTTTATGAGTAGGACGGAAATAGAAATTACCAGGGGGTCCAGGGGAGCGCTTTTTTGCCCATTGTTCTTGTCCATTTTGATATGGATATGTCTTATAGCTGGAGGTCATTTTGAAAATTTTATATATTTTTGCGCCACGTTTTTTACAATTTTTCAATATTTATCGAGACTTTTGAAAACTTATTGTCAGACAAAAAATATCTAAAAGTCAAATTTTGAAACTATATTTTTCCTTGTGTTTTTTGTGTACAATTTTTTGACATGGATATCTCTTATGGCTGGGGTCGATCCTAAAATTTTGTCTATTACTTTTATCCATTTTTTTGTCCATCTTTCGGGTCCTCAGATTTCATCGACTTTTTGAAGATTATGCGGACTTTTAGACATTTTTTCAGACAATTTAGATTTTTCCAACTTGAAAAATTGATTTTCAGACATTATGACAGACTTTTTTGCACTTTCAAAAATTTCCATTGACTTTTTGAATTTAGAAAATTTTATTGTGCATTTTTTTGGTCCATTTTTCGTGTCCATAAAAACCGTCACAAAATTCCTTGACGATGACTTTTATACATTTTGTCAAATTTTTTTGGACGTAGAAAATTTTTTTCAGATTTCCATTGACTTTTTGAATTTGGAAAATTTCAGAGATAATGCTGACTTTTAGACATTTTGTCGCACAAACTATTTTTTTTTACTCGTAACTTGAAAAATTGACTTTGAGGTATTGTCCGACTTTTTTGGACATAGAAAATTTTTAAGAATCCAAATGAATTTTTGGGTTTGAAAAATTTCAAGAGACTTCAAATCAGACATTTTGCCAGACAGCTACTTTTTTTAATTTGGAAAAATTTTCAGATTTCAACTGACTTTTTCTATCTGGAATTGGATTTCGAAAATTTAAAAAAAAATTTCATTACCAAATTCATTAACGAAAATCCGTTACAATGACTTTTAGGTATTTGTCCGACTTTTTTGAACATCGAAAATTTTTCAAATTTCAAATGACTTTTTGGACTTGGAAAAGTTTCCAAAAGATTTCAACTATCACAACTTTATGTACCTACTTGAAAAATTCAATAAGCAAAAGCATATCCTAGGTATGTTTTATAGTTTCATGAATTTTAAAAAGACATATCCATGCACCAATATGTCCACTTGAAGAGTGGATCTCTTTTTGGTACGTTTTTGGTCATAATTTTGGTCTTCAACTTTTCAATATTTTGTTAAACTTTTGGGAGCTTATAATTTAAAAAAATTCATATCTAAAATGTTTCTTCTGACGTGTAAATGTATCATGAAGCACTGAGGTTAAAAATTTTCAAGCTGGGATACGAAAATCAAATTTCGTCGTTTTTTCAGAAAAAAATACTAATTTTCGTTCAATTTGGATACCACTGATTTCATTCCGTTAGTAAAATAAATCGATTTTTAAAAATTTAAAAACTAAACGTCATAATCACCTTGTTCAGTCAACAAAATTATGGGTTTCTTAATTTTTTTCGCTGTGCATAAAGACAACTTATCAATTCATTATCATTTTTTTATTCACAGATTAGACAATCATTCAAAAGGTTTCAGAATGGAAGCAATACTATTCTCAGGATATAGATTGGATTCGGTATTATCGATATCTCCTCCTAATGCCAATTTAACTTATGGTTCTGCGGGAGACCAAGTTTGGTTCATGTTCGCCAACGTAAGCCTCATCGAACTTTTACAAATCCAAAAATACGATAGTACCCAATGAATAAATAATAATTCGTAATAATTAATATTCCAGGTACCCGAAAAATGTGGCATTTGTGTACGATATTTGATACAGAGCTCATTTATTATTTCGTCATTAAGACCAATGTTCTTCAGAATGTACGAAATTGAAAACCCACAAATAGTGCAAGAGCTTTTCGTACATTCCTTGAGCAAAGAAAGCTTACTGAGGACCGATGTGACTGACGGACATTTCACCACTTGGTTTGGTTCGTCGAACAGTGGTGAGTACTTAATTTTCTTTCGAAATACTTGCATTAATTTTCCAAGAAAAATTAGCATATCTAATACAGGAAAATTTGCATCGTAATAAATGTTAAATTATAAAACTGATAATTGGCTTAAAAAAATATCTAATCATAATTAGACAACCTATTAAGACCAATACCTTAATTGTTTCGCATCAATTTTTCTCATGCAATTTTCAAACTTCAATTATCTAACGTTGCAATGCAAAAAAAAATTATCCAAATTATCATTCTATTCCACAGGTCGATCAAATAACTACAACGATCTATCATATTTCTATCAATGCGATATGTCAATACAAAACCAAACCGACACATCAATCTCAACGGTCAAAAGCGAAAAACAAACACCCAAGCCCGTCACGCAAATACCCAAGACGATAAAAACCGAATTTAATTCGAGCTCGACTCGAAACAAACCAGAATTCACATCGAATACCTACATCAGCAGCGTAGAATACACCACAAACTACGCAGAAGATACATCTTCAATGAACGAAGATAAATACACACCGTCAGCTTATTCGACATCGGAGGGAATACCCAACAAACCCTCGACAGTCGCGCCAAACACCACAACTATAAATAAAATCGATAATCGCGACACGATCAATACCATTACTTCGAAAAAACAATTCGATAAAGCCGTCGTTGATAAAAATCTGGTCAAAAAATCAGCTTCAAAAATAAATAAAAACGATACCACCATCGTAACAAAATCACCACTTAGTTCAACAACGAAAGAAAACATACCTCAAGAAAGAAGAAACCCAGAAACCAAAAAAAATAAAAGATCCAATCAGGAAAAAACATCCCAAAAAGGAACCTCTTTCCCTAAAAAATACCATCAAGAAAACCACACCAAAAGCGATAAACTGAAGAAAAAACACGTTATCGATAAACCACTCAAACCCAAATCACAAACCACCATCAAACCCGTGCAAAAACACTCATCTCGGAATATCACGTCGTCGACATTAGCCACACCTCAAGATATTCAAAACGATACAGATTTCTACTTGGAAACAGTTTCGGAAAACATTCTGCAATCCAATTCGACCCCAAAATCTCAAAATGAAACCACCAGTGGTTCAAAGAAAAAAGAAATCAATAAAATAGTCGTAGGGCAAAACGAATTGATATTTGATTTAAGTTACGAAATTACAACGTCTCCGTCAACCTCATCTAACCATTTATTAGAAAAGAAAACCACAACTAGTGCTTTATGGGGTATGTTAAAAGAGGTAGCATACGACACAAAACGTAAACCACTAACACCATCTAAATGAATTCCATCTTAAAATTACTCCCAATGGTATTATACCTATTGAAAAAAAGAAAATCGATCCAAGTGTCGAGGAGTCTGCGTTCAATCGCGACATGCTACATTCAAGGTATACAAACTGCCCCCTTCTTTAAAAAAAAACAACATTCGTATTTGGAATTAAGTATTTACTAATTGAAAAATTTCAAATAATGAATCCGTTGGGTACCTACATTTAAAATGAGAACGAGAAGAGTCTTGATTGGTGTGAACATTAATAACATTCTCATAATAGGGTACGCTAACAAAAGCCAATTAATTATAGAAAATGCTCAATATGTTTTACTCGATTAATTATTGTTTACCATTTTATGTGAATATTTTTTAATACATGTAGATTTCGAATAGGTGAAGAATTGTACATAAATTTTGTACAGTTATGTTCAATGCTCTTTTACGAACTGTTGAATAGTTTTATTTTTTGTTATTTGTGCTAAAAAAAAATGTGAATCTAATGAACCTATCACATCACAGGATACGAATTGAAATTATAGACCTACACTTGCAATAAACCTATGTAGGAGGTAGGAATGGTATTATTTTTCAATTTTACGTATAATCGATGAATTTTGTTATGCATTGAATGTTCTTATTGCCTTTTGTTTTTTTATGTATAATTATTATTATTAGATTGGATTAAATTCAATTTTAAAATTCTTTCGTATTTAAAAAAAATTAAACATCATTCCTCTTTTGAAATGATGAGCATGATAATATCTGATTTTTGTATTTGTATAAATAATAATTTCGTACGATAAACAAGATTTTAAAAAAAGATTATACATTCTCATATTATGTAAATATTTACATTCACACTGAAAATATTTTGATTATATGCACACATTGAATCAATTATAGGTCATCGCTTCTAGGTCTTCCATACCACACAATGAAAATTTTTTGAAGAAAAATCTTAGCACAAAGCAACACCTACGTAGACTAATTGCCTAGCATTTTGCGAACTATTTGACATTTTGTAATTTGTAGATAAAAGTTAATGTATTTAAGATCAAACGTTTTAAATTTCTAATTGAATGAATGTTTTTCAAGTCTTTCGAAATTTTAAGAATGAATTTAAAAAAATTTGTTAAATGTTAAATTCCCTACTTTATTATTGTTTAAAAGATTGAACTTGTAAATGGTATAGATCGGTTAAGTGTGGTAAATGAGCATGCGTAGATCGTGATTGACGCGTGAGTTGATCACATTCAGATAATCTGTAGTGATGGAATCATTTTTAATTTGTTATAAGCATTTAAATCTGTCGATTTATATAAATGTAATAAAACTTTTAGAATGACTGTTTCGATGATTTTTATTCCAATTTAATCTATCTACGATTGCAATTGTACCAGATACTATGAACAAGTGTTAATTTTCAAAAAATTGAAAAAAATTAGGAACCCCTCTTTTTAATTTTCAGTTGCTCGATTTTTTACTACACCTATGTAGAGTTGATACATTTTAATTTTCCATAAAACTAGGAAAATATACGCAGATCAATGCATTATCTAGGTTTACCAAGGTGTCGATTTAAAAAAATAATAATTTACTTAATCTGATAGTTTTATCTTAATTACACACTACGTTATTCCAGTTACAGTAATTAATTAAACGTTAAAATTGATATTTTCCCAGGTGTACGTAACTTTCAATTCGATACGATTGTATATTTTATAAATTATTATTTGGAGCATCCATTAATCGTGATCAAAGAACAAATTAAATTTCATTCGAATTATTATAGGTATCCAAACGAGCGATGATTTTTTCCCCCAACAAATAATGAATCGTTCATTATACCTATACGTATATATGAAATGACATCGCTAAAATTTCTATGATAATATATCGAGCGTAGGTATTGGCGATAATGAAGTGTTATTTAAATTCGCTGATAGTGACTTTTGATTCGCAAATGAATGCATAGTTTAGACCAAAGTTTAATTTAGTTCACTACAGATTTAAAGTGTTTATCAGTTAACAGCATGAAATAAAACGAACAAGTACGGGTACGCACTTACTTTTTTTAGTTGAAGTAAAAAAACAATATTGTATTTGGTTAAAAAAAAAATCGATCAACGAGAAATGTTTTAATGCTTATTTGTGGTGTTTAAATATAACTAGTGTTAAAATGGTCACCTTTTATCGGAATAACTCGTATACCAAGTAAGTACTTCTATTGATAACTGTAGGTACCTAAACCCTTGTAAGAAGATAATATGTAGATGTAATTACATAATTATATAAGATTTGGATGGGTGCACATTATATTCTTTGTTGAGAAATTAACAAATAAAATATGCAACTAACCAGATTTCTAAATTTCAACAAAATATCAGAAATATTTGATGGAAAATAACTGCAGAACATTGCATACGAAATAAATATGTGGTCATTGCACGAGAAAACGATATCATTTTGCTAGAATCGAATAGTCTGAGAGGTCAACACAAGAAAAGCAGGGTGTACTTCTTTTTTTGAACACGTGCTGACATTTGATTTTTCTTTTAGTATGAACCAAAACGAAATTTTGGGTAAGGGAGCCATCAAAAATTTCCGTGGAGGGGAGGAGAGGATTTTAGGAGTGGAAACATCCTTATTTCTGCACATTAAGAGGTAGGGATATATTTGGTATTATTTTTATAAGAATTCACTGAATTCGAATCTGTCATTATTTCCAAAATTGAAGGTAGAGAGGTGGCACAATTGTGATATTTGTGTCGCAGAAAATAGTCAATTTTCGAAAAAATTCATGCGGCTAATAACTATGCATGAATTCTTATATCTTCCAAGAAGAATGGCTTCTCATCATTGCAGAATGGGGAAAAAATTGTATATCAAAAAATTAAGAATTTTTAGTGCTGTAGATATACAACTTTTGTTTCAAGTTTTTTGTCGTATTTTGATTTTTTAATGCAACGTAATTGTTTTTGGGGACACCCGAGTGAAAAAATTTGCTAAATTGACAATATGAAAAAAAGTTTTGAACAAAAGTTGTAGAACGTAGAAAATCAATAATTTTTTATTCTATAATTTGTCTTCTACCTTGAAGTGAGATAGAGCTGTTCTTCTGAAAATGATAAAATTCTGTCAATTAAGCACAAATTGGTTAGTAAACGCTATGCACATTCGATAATTGAGAGAATCTGGAAACTAACTTCAAAATTGAGTTCAGGAGGTTCGAATTAGGTTAACAAAACGTCGTATACCCCAATCGGTTAAAGGTATAAACTGAGGAAATGAGAAACCACGATTTAATGCCAATTTAGGCAAAAATGGGGCATTTTATGCTGAGCGAGTTCGATAATTACGATAATTCCCTGCTCTCCTACCTAGAAACTAACTTTAAATTCGGGTTCAGAAGGTGCGAATTATAATAAAGACATATTTCCTGACTCAATTCGTCACTCTTACATGCCTCAAAAAATGAAAAATTGTGATTTTACCTCTATTTTTACAAAAACTGATAATTTTCTGCGACACAAATTTTACGATTGTGCCTCTCCTTCACTTCCAATCCGGAAAGTAATGGCGGGGTTGAGTTCAGGAAGAAAGGTCGAATTATACGGAAATGATATCAAACATAGGTACCTCTCTAACCCTTTATGTACAGAAATAGGGGTGTTTCCACTCCTAAAATACCCTCCTGCTCGCCCAAGTGTAATTTTTCATGATTTCTTCTTCACCAAAATTTCCTTTGGCTCATACTAAAATAAAAACATAGGTGTGAACTCGTTTAAAAGAAGAAATATACGTGGGTTAAGCGCGTAGACTAAAGAACCCCTGAAAAAAAAGTTAAATGAACAGAACATATTGCTCATCTTCAAAATTAAAGGAGCTACGACAGCTTACTAAAGCACAAAAACATAAAAAAAAAGTAATTCATCGTGATATTGAATTGTACTTTGAAAACTGCGTAAATTTTGTCAACATGGTTTTTTATCGGATATCAAAATTGAGGAGATGCATGTTGGAACCCTCCTCCCCTTCCCTTCCCTTCCCTTCCCTTCCCTTCCCAAAAATATCAAATTGATCGTGAAATTGAGTCGTACTCACTTTGAAAACTGAACAAAGACAAGGTGGTTTTTTATTCAACATCAAAATTGAAGGGGCTACATTAGGGTGCGACACAATTAAAGGGGGAATATCTTTTTTGAAAATTTTCAAATGACGCCCCTAAAAAGTTTCTTTATGCTGTAAAAATACTAAATCCAAAATTTTCGTGATTTTCATAAATATTTCAGGGTCGTTCAAAGCTATTGAAGTTACCCATATACAGGGTGGAGTGCAAAAAATCAACATTTTTCGATTTTGCTGATTTTTTGATAGATACCTATCTATGTTACTCATTTTGAGTTGAAACCCCTCAAAAAAATTTTTTAGCTTCTCAAGTCACTTAAGAGGGGAGATATGGTTCCTCGAAAAGAGGTCATTTAAAGAAGCAACATATCAAAAAATTAGTAAAATTGAAGATCATTCATTTTTTACATCCCACGTTGTATATGGGTACTTTCAATTGCTTTAAGCGACCTATAAATATTAATATTTTTTTCAAAAATATTATTTGTGTTTTTTTTATGTATAGAAAAGTAAAGAATTAGAGGGCATCACATCAATTATCTCAAATTTGTGATTTGACGGCACCCTAGCCTACATGCACCTTAAACCTCAAAAAATCAAAAAAATTGATTAATCTTGAAATGAAGTCGTACCTACCTTGAAAACTGGTCAAATTTTGTCAGAATCGTTTTTTGTCTAAAATCAAAATTGAAAGGGCCAAAAAATATTTTAAAATTAAAAAAAAAACTGAAATGTTGAAATTTTGAAGTTGATTACTTGAAATGTTGAAGTTGGCCAAAAAATCAGCGGAGAAATTTATTTAGTTTTCGAGGTCAAACAAAGGAATATGTTTGAATTCACATTTTTTTGTTGAAGCAGTGTTCCATCGACTATAAAAGGTGGGCAACATATTCATCGAAACCATTACTATACCATTACTTACCTTGCCCATTTGAACGTACCATTAGTAACGAAATATGCTCCATAGTTTATTTTTAAAAATGAGAAATAAATAACTTTTAAACGACTTCTGTAAACATTTTTTTCCAGATTCGAATCGTGCAGATTTTCATGGGCTGCGATTCTATGTATTTTATCAATTCACATACTACTCTGCTCAGCTAGATCTATCCAAGATGAACCAGTACGTCCATAAGTTACTCAATGTATATCTAATTAATCATCAAGCATACCCTTTTAATTCTCAAAATTAATAAAATTACAGAACACAGGTTACGAATCGACGACTGATACGGAAGCGGAAGTGGTCAAAGCGCTAAGCGAATTATCTCCGGAAACTAGAAAAAATATAGAGGATTTTATTCAAGAACAAGAAAATAGAAAAGATGGGAATGTAGGAGGCATGGAAACCGGAAGTGTAGACGATATTGCAGAAGGAAATGAAGATGAAGAAGGGAACGAATATTACGATGAACGCGACGAACAGAAGAATTTCACAGAGCTTAAAACAACAACTCTTCCTACAAAGCCAACCCGCCGTACTCGTCCACATCGCAATTACGATGAAGATTATGACCCCGTAGAAGATGAAGAAAACCCTGATGATGACTTGATGCCAATAGAAGACACTTCCACTACTACCACAGAAGAACCAATTACGAGGGTACCTATTAAAAAATACAACGAAGAAGAAGACTACGATATCCCTGAAACCACCGAATCTTCAGAATCTGACCTTAGTGTCACAATAATTAGGCCAACAAATACAAGTATACTTGTAACTAGCAATGGTTTAACACAGAAAAATTACAGTTTCGGTATATTCGTCCCAGTATTGTTGTGTATTTGTATAAGTGTTTCTTGAATTATTTCAATAAAGTTAATTATTTTTTTACTTGGGTATTTTTTTCTCTTCGGATATATTTGATGGTAATTTTCTGATTACATTATCTTGAAATGCAAGATCAATGAACGATATGCTCACTTTCTACGTGCATCACAAATACTAATCTTTTATTTGCATTTGCATAAAAAATGATGTCTCACCTTTTACTTCGAATTAATACACAAACCACATCTATTTGTATATCAGACCTCAGCAGGAAACGTAAAACACCTACCTATAATTAATGATACATAAAACTTTGAAAAATGCTTCACCTAATAAATAATTACCACAAGTAAAGAAACGAATTATCATTCGACAAAAAGAAACCAGCTCAAACACGTTGATAAATCGATAATGAACCTAAACCCATGAAAATATCGATTACGATTTACATAATATTGCAGCGATAAGCGACTCGGATGAAATCAAGCGATTAATTAGGAGAGAATTAAACCAAAAATTTAGCTGACGTGGAAATATAATCGGGCATTTTTAGAAATTCTCGAAAAAAGTAATTCGTTTATCGCACATTATCAGTCTCAAATGCTTCACGTAAAACCACCATACTGTTTTTGTTTTTTTTTTTTTTTACTTAGGTGTATGCGTTAATGTTAAAAACAAGACACGTTAATCACGATGTAAGCCCAAACGTACATTTTTTGATAATTCTTTAACTATGTGCGCGTTAAAAATTTGGATATTTGCGATTGTAGTAGTTTTAGTTCACGAGGTTAATTGTATTCTCGAACAAGATGTGATACCTCAATCGTATAAATTGAAATTGGTTCCTTTATTAGATAATGGTTTCAATTTCACCGGTGAAGTGTTTATCGACGTACGTTGTAACTTTTCCACCACCGAGATCGTGCTTCATTCTAGCAACTTGACTATTTTTCACGTACGAGTTTTACGCAATGGTCAAGAATTTGCCAGCACATATGATTTGCAGAAAAAGCACGATTTGCTGTATATCAAAACCGAAAACTATATGGCTTTCGATGGCGAATACACGATTCATATCAAATATCAAGGTTACCTGAACGATGATATGATTGGATTTTATAAGAGTTCGTATAAAATAGGTCGTCAAACAAGGTACGTAGGTAGCTTCTATTATTGCATTTCAATTGAAAAATAGGTAGATACGTATAGGTAGGTATAAATAATTTTCTATACGTCTTTCTCAGATGGTTGGCGACAACCCAATTCCAATCAAATTTCGCTCGAATGGCATTTCCTTGTTTCGACGAACCTAGATACCGAACAGTATTTCATATAAGTGTAGCAAGATACAAAAATCAAGTCGCTTTGAGTAATATGCCCTTGAAAGAGACTAGTGAAGAAGAGTAAGATATCTAATAATTCAAGTAACCATTTGAAGATTTTTTCATGGGTCGTATTAAGGTGATTTTGTATAATCAATAGTCCAACCATCAATAATCGTGTATGGGACACTTTCGAACCAACACCTCCAATGTCAACTTATCTCGTCGCTGTGGTTGTATCCGACTTTACAGGGGTCACAGGCGAAGATCACAGAATTTCTGTATGGGCTCGTGAAAATGCTATACAAGATGCACGTTATAGCTTACACCAGAGCTCTGTGGCGATCAAATATTTGGAAGGTTATACAGATATTCATTTCAATTTGCCAAAACTGGATTTGGTCGCGGTACCAGATTTCAAATCAGGAGCAATGGAAAATTGGGGTTTGATGATATATAGGTACGTAAATATTTTCTTCAAGGAGAGGCAACACTTTATTCTAATTTTTCCTTCAAATGTTTTCATACAACATCGATTCATATTTCATATAATAGCCCATACTGAGGAGGGGGGGGGGGGTCGGCACAAAGTTTGCACTAAAAATTTATAACAAAATCGATAAAATTCACAAATGTGCAAATAAATTAATTTCGCAGAATTTTGGGCCTTTTTTCTGTATTAAAATTTACTGTCAAATTTTTTGGTTACTTTTCTGCATGAAAAATCTGCTTCTGAATTATTCATCTTTAGGGTGTCCAACTGAATTTTTATTTTGATTCCCTGACTTTTTTACATTTTTATTAAATTCTGATACCTCGATTTTTTTTTGATTTTTTTTTTTCGTTCAGACTTCAGAGTACCTAACATTCTTAGGGTGTCTAACAAAATTTCCAAATCAAAATTCAGCCCTTTTTTCAGAACTTTGTAACACCTTCAGGAGGATGATTCTCAAATTTACGAGCTACCCCCTCGCATAATCTACATAAATATTAAACGATTTTTGATTGGAAAAACCTTGCGATACTTCGTCAGCCTCTTCTAATGGATCAATTTTAAACGCGCATTTTTTTCAAAATATTTCTTTTGACATAAAGATGTGTGACTGAGCATCGAGGTCCAAAAATTTTTGAATTTGGAGTAGAGAAAATCCAAAATTTTTCATTTTTAGAACATTTTTTGACATTTTTTTCAACCTCTTTTCACGTTTTTTCAACTTTTTTTTTAACGCGTATGAGTAAATGTGTCATCAAGCATCGAGGTTCATAAATTTTCAAATTTGAGGGAAAAAAAGTCCTCGACATTTCCGTACTACCCATGAAACTATAAAACATAAAATATGCTTTTCCTTATTGAATTTTTTCAAGTCAGTCCATAAAAACCTGATATTTGAAATTTTATTGAAATTTTTCAAGTTCAAAATGTCTCAAAAGTCACCATTATCTCTAAAATTTTCAAAGTCAAAAAAGTCGATGGAAATCTAAAAAAAATTTCAAGTCCAAAAATGTCTGAAAGCCAGTGTAATATCTGAAATTTTCCAAATCCAAGAAGTCCATCTGACAAAATATCAGAAAGTACCCTGATTCATAAAATTTTCAAAGCTCAAAAAATCTAAATTATTTGTTTGACAAGATGTCTAAAAGTCAGCATTATCTATGAAAATTTTCCAAGTCCAAAAAGTCAATGGAAATCTGAAAATTTTTCAAAGTCCAAAAAAGTTCGACAAAATATCTAAAAGTGGAGTTCAAAAAGTCTAAATTTTTTATCTGACAAAATGTCTAAAAATCAGAATTATTTCTGAAATTTTCCAAGTTCAAAAAGTCAATGGAAATCTGAAAATTTTTCAAAGCCCAAAAAAGTCTAACAAAATGTTTACAAGCCATCGTCATGAAATTTTTTGACGGAATTTCGTCACCTTTTTGCGGAATTACCTGTATCAAAAGCATATCCTATGCCAAAAAGTCAAAATAATGAAATAAGTTGAATTTATCAACGTTGTTGTCCGACAGTCATTTGAGTTGGGGGGGGGAAGGAGATGTTACGTGACGTTATAAAAATTTCTCATTATTATTACCCTCTTTAAAAAGTAAATTATGGAGTCCGAGGCATTCAAAAGCTGAAACTTCTTCAAGATAATGAATTAAAAAAAAAACATGACTTCAGCAGTAAAATCCATGACTTTTTCATGACTTCCATGATCTGCTCGACATCCTGATCTTCTTTTGTACTCGTAGATAGGTAACACTCGTAGATGAATCCCAAACTTGCAAAGTTTCTGAGGTAAAAATCTTATTACCAGATTGGTAACACCTGAATAAGGCATAAATTATTTAATACTTGTAGATATTTGATGTTCAGAATTAAAACGATTTTATTCTATAACAAAATCCTTCCTGCACTTCTGCTTGAAATTCTATACTCAACCACAGAAATCATGTGCAGACTGGTGCCAACCCCCTTCCTCTCAAGGGGAATAATAAGGTTTCAATTATCTCAAACAGAGAGGAAATTTTTACACTCAGCTCAACTTATTCACTTCTAACATCTTTATTTTAAAATACACAAACGTGCAATAAATCATTTATTTCATTTCATATAGAGAACGAAGTATGTTATATCCGAATGACAACAACGCAGCCAAACACATGGAAACAATTACCTTGACCATCGTTCACGAATTAGCCCATCAATGGTTTGGAGACTACGTTACCCCCAAATTATGGGATTATATTTGGCTAAATGAAGCTTTCGCAACGTACTTGAAATACGACATTACTGCAATGGTGATTACACGCGATGGAAAAAAATATTGAGCATGGTTTGTCAATTTTGACCACTGAATTCATTCGCAGATTGAACCAGCTTGGCGTATGGAACAATACTTTGTTACAGAAGTTTTACAAAATGCACTTTTCGTCGACGAAGTCAACTTCCATCACGCTATGACTTCGATGGTGAGAACTACTTACGAAATCGAGGAAATTTTCGATACTATAACTTATCAAAAAGGTGCTGAATACGTAGTTTTATTAAATTATTTGTAAAGATTGATTGAAAAATACGTGCGGCAACGTTTAATCGATTGTTTGTAATTCAGGTGCATCGATTTTGAGAATGTTTGAACAAATCATGACATCGACAAGTTTTCGAAAAGCATTGAATTATTATTTGAAGCAAGGGTAATCCATTGTGCATACTAGAGTGACCTGAGCTGGCCAAAGGGACCCATCGATTTCCCTATTTAAAGTCAATGTTTCCAAATATAATTTTTTAAGGAGGGATGACTTGCCTCAATGGCCAAATCCCATTTCCAGTAGGAAAATGTTGGAAAATTGTAAGCTTTTTTTGAAAATGAGTAAATTTGAAAATTTTCATTTTTTAAACACAACTTGAAAAAAGTGAGAATCAAAGTTTTGACGCACTGGGTCCCTTTTGCCAGTTCTGGACTGTGTACTAATACTTCTCATTTTTTTTAAATTACAATTTTTTCAACTTTTAGGCACGAAGATGGAGGTACTGTTGAACCCCAAAATTTATGGACAGCTTTTGACAAACAAGCACATCTGGATAAATTAAAACTACCCTTACTTCCTTCAGAGCTGATGAAAGATTGGGCCACGAATCGAGGTTATCCACTCATAAATGTGACAAGAATGGTTAAAAATAACTCAGTTATCGTCGAGCAGGTAATTCTTGGAAATGACAAATCACACTCATTGATGATTTCTCAATAAATTGCCTCTCGAACTAATTGACAGTAATATTTTCGTAGATCACTTACAAATCACCAAGATCTTCGGTTGAGGTGCCAGATCAAAAATGGATTGTTCCTCTAACCTATACGACTTCTCGTTCGCATAATTTTTCCAACACAAGACCAACTCATTGGTCAGGAATAAATTCATCGAATATTTTACACATTCGTATGCCATTAAAATACGACGAATGGATAATATTCAATACCCAACAAACCGGTAATTCTATCAATCTTTTAATAAGATTATAAATAATAATCACCATTGTTCCTATAATAATTCCAAAAATCGATAAACAGGATTTTACAGAGTAAATTACGATCTCGACAATTGGAAATTGCTGGTGAAACAATTATACTCTCATCCAGAAAATATTCACGTACTAAATCGAGCCCAACTGATCGACGATTCCTTCGCACTCGCCATTGATGAAAAATTACCATACGACGTTCCGATCAATTTGGCCAATTATTTAACAAAAGAGATTGACATGATACCGTGGTTTTCGGCGATTAAAAATTTCAACTACTTATTTTCCCATTTTGAAAACACTCTCATTAACAACACTGTTAAAGTGAGTGATTAATATAACACTCGATGATACTCATAAAGCCATAATTCTAGTTACAGATTTAGTTACCTAATTTCAGAACTACCTCGAGAAAGTAATTTCTAATCAATATAAACGAATCGGATTTATCGAGTATTCAAACGATGATCACTTGACGAAGACGGGACGTACTTCGATAATAACTTTAGCCTGTTCGATCGGTTGTTCAGATTGTATTACGAGATCGAAAAAAATATACGAGCTTCACACGAACGATTTGAGCAAGTAATTCACCTTATCGAATCCAAAATACAATTTATTTCTCTCCAATTATATTTTCAAAGATTTTTTTGAAAAAAAAACAATTTTTACACCGATTTGATTTTCTATTCCTTTTTCAGAGTACCTGCTTATCTCAAGTACCCGGTATATTGTACAATGCTAAACTATGGAAATACCGATATCGTTTGGAGTAAATTATGGGCCCTTTATAAAACGACTGAATTCGGTTTCGAAATCGAAACAATACTCTCGACGGTAGGATGTATGAACGATGAAAAATTAATCATGAAGTAGGTACCTAAAAAGTCCCTCACATACAAATGACAGACTGATACTAATTCACATGTTTTCGCATAGTATTTTAGATAAATTAATCTCCGATAAGGACAATGATATCCGCAAACAAAATAGAGTATTCGTTCAAAGATCTATTTATCAAACAACAAATGGTGTCACAGCAACTCTCAATTTCATTGCCAACATATTATCGAAACAAGAGTGAGTGTGTGGAAGTTACGTGTAACATGTAGATTGTAGATCTTGACCTCTCTCATTCGAATAATTCGTAATTTTTTTTTATCATTTCATTCCGCAGCGACCTCAATTCAAGTACGATTGTGAAAATAACTTCAATCGCAAAAAAAATTAAATCGAAAATTAAATCCGAAGAACAAACAATAAATGTGAGTGGAATGGGTTCATTATTATCAGGTACATGCAATACATGCATCGAGGTATCTGAACACTCGCTTTTTGAAATTTCAGTTAAAGAAATTGATAACGGATATAGATAAAGAGAATACAAATTTGACCGCTTTGACAAATGCTTTGAGAACAGCATACGATGAAGGGGTGAAAAGAATACAGCGGAATAAAAAAACAATGGAAGAACTAAAAGCTGCGATTGAAAATAGTATCCTATCATCATCGTTTATTGATTCCATCACGAAACCAGATGACGAAACACCCACTCCAGCACCTTCATCTACAGGTCTAATATCCTCGTTTTGGAAATATACGTTGAATTTTGCAATAATATTCGTATATTTGAGGCCATTATTTATGATATAATAGAGTCAGAACTGTTATCTGATAAATTTATTATCTTTCAACTTTCATCCTCGGCGCCACGATATCTTCATTCAGAGACGTGGCGAAGGAAGTTATTCGAGGCCTGGTGGACGTAGAAATGAGAATCGAAAAACATGAACTTGAAATAAAAATCGCATTATTTTGTAAATCTGCTGACTAGTTCACTATTTTTTTTTTTAGCAGGGATGTGTTTTATTTGGGAGGGGATATTATTGAACAAAATATTTTGTCAGCTTGCGGCATCATCAAAATTCTGACGAAATTCTTTTAAATTTAATACCTACCGATTTGGCATTTCTGTAACTCTTTAATAGTAATTTGTTAGATATCAAAAGTCATAAGGTGAACGAGTATCTACGAATTCGCAAAAACGAAAATTCTTAATTTTTTTTAAAGAAAATTTTCTTGCTTATTTCAAATTTTTATGTGTGTGTTACCGTAATACCCCCTCCCCCACCAGTTTTACACTGCTTGTTTTTTTTGAATATTTTTTTTAAATCTCTTCGTATGAACGAAAAATTCAAAAATCAATAAGTTTTTCATTATTGAGAAAAATTTTGCTTGAATCCACAAAAAAAAAGTCCCCGCCATTTCCATACTCCCCATGATACTGTAAAACACAAGATATCTTTTGCTCATTGAATTTTATGTTTGATTTGAACTTTCTTTAAAATTTTCAAGCCCATAAAATTGAAATTTTTCAAGTACAAAAATTAATTTGAATTCTTAAAAATTTTCAAAATTCAAAAAAGTCTGGCAAAATGTCTGAAAGTTAATTTTTTAATTTAAAAAAATCTAAATTGCTTGACTGACAAAATGTCTAAAAGTCAGCATTATCTCTGTAATTTTCCAAGTTCAAAAAGTCAATGGAAACCTGAAAATTTTTCCAAGTCCAAAAAAGTGTGACAAAATGTCTAAAAGTCATCGTCGAGGAATTTCGTGACGGTTTTTACGGACACGAAAAATGAACCTAAATCGTTTGTTTGACAAAATGTCTAAAAGTCAGCGTTATCTCTGAAATTTTCCAAGTTCAAAAATTCAATTTCATGAATGTTGATATGGATACGATTTTTTTCTTCTGAGGATTGGTGTGGAGGGGTCGTCAAGATATTTTGTTACTGCAGATTATTTGTTGGAATCGGAAAATTTCACGCTGCAAAAGTGATTCAGGCGTTGTAAAAATAGTTAAAATTTTCATTATCATTTAAAATTAAATTACATCGGTCAAAAAGTATGGAAATTCTCGAAAATGTTATTGAAATTGTCAAAAATTTAATAAAAATTGATTAAAAAAATTCATTAAAATGTGGTAAAATTGCTTGAAACTGTCATGAAAATTGGTGAACTTATCGTATAAATGGCTGAAAAAACATGAAAACTGTAGAAAATTTTGTAAGAAGTCTTAAATTATTCAGAAAAATTATTTAAAATATGAAAAAAGGTAGCAGAAAACTATAAAAATCGTAAAAAATGTTACAATTGTCAAAATTATGATAAAAAAAGTTTAAAACATTGTAAAAACAGTTCAAAAAGTATGAAATCCGTTGAAATTCACGAAAAAATTGCAATAATTTTCTGATTCTCCAAAATTTTCATAATTTTTTACCATTTTTGCGTTATTTTTACCTGCTGGGTTTCATGATAATTTGTAGACATTGCAACATTTTTTATGGAGTTCCAAGCACTTTCACAACATTTTTGAACGAATTTTCGAAACATTTTGAAATTTTTTTGGGGTATTTTTGATACTTTTACGATTTTTTTTACCGTTTCAACGAAGTTTGTACCTACTGATTTTTATGAAAATTCACGAAATTGTAACTGAATTTTAGGTAGTTTTCATGATCTCTTGACCGTTTTCGCAATAATATTTCAAATGATTTTTATGGAAATCACAACAATTTTAACGACTATTCGTGTTCCAAGTTTTCAACGTTTTTTAAAAAAATTCTCACATTAACACGAAAAAAATTACAAAATTAAAAAAAATTGGCTTGGAATTTATTTTAAATTTTTTTTATAGATTTTTCAAATTTGAAAATCGTGATGAAAGTAACATTGAGTAATTTTTGGAGAAAAAAGTACCAAAAAGTAACCATACGATGCCTAAATGAGCTTTCATATTTTTAGAAAATTAAAATTTTACAATAATATCGCAAACTTTTCAAATTTTGTATTTTTTTTGGGCTAAATATCCTATTTTTTCGTCATTTATAATTTTTGTGCTCAGTAGAAATCCTATTTTATTACCAATATTTTTATTGACATTTGTATTGGAAAGTAAAATTTTATGTTTTGTACTAACATCAAGTGCAATAGCTTGATGACTTTTTGGTGAAATGTTGAGTAGGTAATTGTTTTAAAAAAATGAAAATTGGAAATATAAAATGAAACACCGAAGTTTTCTAAAGTTTTGTAAAATCTAATAAAATATGGAAAAGTTGAAGAATTATCGGAAAATATAGAAATTGGAAAATAAGTTTGATTGCCCATTTATTAAAATGTCAGATTTTACATGACTCTTGTAGGTGTTACAACTCGATGACTTCTTGTTAAAATTCCAGGTATGGAAAAGAAAACACTAAAATTTAATATTTTGAAGGCTAATTCTAAAACATATTCATAATTTAAGTTCTTTTTTTCAACTCGAAATGCTAGGTAGGTATTTAAACCTGGAAAGAGAATACTTTACCCTCATACCCGCTTCGCTTTGTCTTTACCTTTATTATTTACATCATATGTAGGTACATTGTACAATTTTATACATATTGTTACAATTTATTATATTTTTAATCTCATCAGTCATCACCAACATAGGTACGTACATGTATAAGTGCTTATCAAAATAAAATGAAAAATTTAGCGTAGGTAGGTAACTATTGAAAAAAGATTTCAAGGGTTAGTGAAACCTCAAATCGTTGTACACAAACAATTCCATTCAATAAAAATTTAACAATTTTACGTTTATGCATTCAATCATGGTACAAAGAAATGCCAGCAAATATTTTTTTTTGCAAATACCAGTCGAAATAGTAGAACATTACGAACTGATAATAAATGACATATTTGGCAACCACTTGAATAAAACGTACTTCACTGAGGAAATTAATGACTAATTATACGAAGACGGTATACTATACATATTTATCTATTCTTCTCGTAACATTCGAATTATTTTATCAGTTTTTTAAAACACATTGAATCTAAAGTACGCTTTTCCTTCGAGCTATTCAATGCTGAATTCATATAAACAACGACATCGCAGTTTTGATTGAAACAACTCAACGTTTGAAAATTGAACCAAATTCTACAATCAACTCACTTTTAAAAATGTCTAAAATTTTCGTGTTATTAGCGCTCATAAGCGTATCGACGGTTTACGCGAATTTCGTCGAAAACGAATTACCCGATGTAATCGAACCGGTTTCGTATAATTTGAAAATCTCACCAGATTTAAGTACGTTTACATTCTACGGAAAAGTCGACATCGAGGTACGAGTGAAATTCTCAACGGATGTTATAAAACTGCACTGTAAAAGCTTGGAGATCAGTAAATCCAAATTATACGATAAAATTTTACCCGATACGTTGATTTCGATTCGATTAAACAAAACGGATAATTTTTGTGAAACTACGTCGCTTCAAATGTTGACACCTGGATCGATATACGTCTTATCGATGGAATTCAAAGGCGATTTGAAGGAAAATACCAACGGATTATATAGGACTTCTTATGAAACAAATGGCGTGAAAAAGTAAGTACCTGCATAAAACATTAGCTAATAACCAACTATTTAGTTGTAATTTGTAATAAAATGTAGGTTTTTTGTACTCTCGAAAGATGGTTGATAGCTACGAATTTTTATGGAAATTATGCCAGAGAAGTTTTCCCTTGCTTTGACGAGCCACGTTTCAGAACACCTTTCAAAATCTCCATAGCAAAAAATTCTGATCAGAAGGTGATATCTAATATGCCTTTGGACCAAATTCATGCACACACGTAAGCAATTTCTTAAACTCAAGCTCGAGTATAAGAATATGAATTAATTAAGTGCCAATTTTTCTTCATTACAGCAATAAAATACTCGTTTGGAATTCATTCGAAACAACACCACCATTATCAACGTATCAAGTAGCATTCGTAGTGACAGAATATTCATTTACGCCAGAGACAAGCAATTCGATAAAAATTTGGGCAAGGCCAGATATGATTGAAAGTGTTCAATATGCTTCAAAGCAAACTGACAAGATACTGAAACAATTAGAAAATTTTATAAGTATACCCTACAAAGTATCAAAAGTTGACTTTGTCGTCTCATCCGAAGATGCATCTCGTACACAAACCGATACCTGGGGATTATTTCTATCTACGTGAGTAACAAAATCAACTTCTCGATTGACAAAATCGATACAAATGAAAGTGAAAATGCATGAAATCGTTTTCAGAGAAACGCAATTAATTTCTGATGAAAAAAATCCCTCCGAATTGCAACATAAAATCGTGACGAGTTCGATATGTCATCAATTAGCTCGTCATTGGTTCGGTGGACAGGTGGTACCAGCTTCTAGAGATAACACGTGGCTTACGGAAGCATTCGCAGGGTACATGGAATTAGCAGTGACAACTTTGGTAGGTCTATTTATCTAATACAAATTCCCAAATGGTTGAAAATTTACTGTCGAAACTGTTCTCAATTAAATAGGTAGAACCGAGTTGGAAAATTGATGCGATTTTCAATATCGAAGTATTACAACCGGCTTTGTGGGGAGAGCTTAAAAGCGCGCAGATGCTGACATTATCGACCAAAACTAGATCGCGAATTAGCAATAAACACCAATTAATCAATCAGTTCAAAGGTTAGATATCGTTTTTTCAGCAATTAGACGTTCGACTCGTAAAAAAAAGAGAAAAAATCAAGTGCGTGAAAAATGATGAGTAATTTTATCTTTGCTGATTCACAGGAACATCTATTATTAGGATGTTGGAGCATATGATATCCAAGAATTCAATAAAAAGTGTTATTCACAATTACCTCGCAGATAGGTTGGTATTTAGTTTTTAATGACGATCCCTCGATCATCACTAATTAAAAATTTATACAGTCAGAAGAAAAACAATGGGTTAGTTACACCGGACGATCTATTTAGTGCGTTGAAATACCAAAGTGATATTGATTCGTTTCCTTTGCCACCTCATTTTTCTATCGTTGACGTAATGAAAACTTGGACAGAAAATCAGGGTTATCCTTTGCTCAACTTGGCAAGGAATTATCAAAATGGAAATATCGAAATTGAACAAGTTTGTAATCATTTGTGAAATACGAGAATAATTCCATTTTCGATCAATTTTATATTCACGATTGAATTTATTAATTTACATAGCGAGCCTTTAGATGGAATGGAGCTTCTACGCCATCAGCTGATGAAAAATGGATAATACCCATCAGCTATACAACCAAATCAGAAGCCTCTTTTACCAAAACATCCCCTTCAGAGTGGATCTACACCAATAAGACGACATTACCATTGAACGTTGAAAGTACAGACTGGATCATTTTCAATTTGCAACAAACAAGTAAAACTCCAATACGATATTTATCATGGGCATAAACGAAAAGGGCGTTTCAAATTTCAATATGAAAATGTATTCAGATTACTACAGAGTGAATTACGATATTCAAAATTGGAATTTACTGATAAAGCAATTGGAAGAAAATAAGACGAAGATACACTTCTTAAATAGAGCTCAATTAATCGACGATGCTTTTACTCTTGCATTTGAGAATGAGCTAGATTATAGGATACCTGTCCAATTGACGAACTATTTGCAAAACGAAAATGAAATAGTACCAGTATTATCAGCGGTATTTCATCTGAACATGTTGTATACAAAATATGAGGACACGATATCCCACGACGTGATAAAAGTACGTAAAATAGATATACAATTGTGCATACAGATACGTCAAAATTAAATGAATTTATAGTTGAAAATAGACACTCGTACGTAAGATATCGATCTATTCGATGATGCATTGATCCTGTAATTTATAAATTTTCGTGTTTCAGAGATTCATACAGACAATTCTTGAAATACAAATTCTATCAATTGGATTCAAAATAAATCCATCGGACGATCACCTCGTTAAAACAGGAAAACCTTCGATTTTATCATTAGCTTGTAAAGTAGGTCTAAGTAGCTGCATTCAGGGTGCTTTACAGGAATTTAAATCAAACGTGGAAGATCTCAGCAAGTATGTTGTTTATTGGTTTGTCTTCATAACGTACTAAGGCCACCATAATTACCAAATTAATTCCTTTATCCTCACAGAGTACAAGCAGACTTGAAAGAAGTAGTTTTTTGCACTGCTTTGAGAGAAGTTCAAGACCCAGATCATAAAATTTATGACAATTTAATGGCAATCTATCACAAATCCAACATCGTTTATGAGAAAATTAGCATTTTGAAAACCCTAGGATGTACCAAAGATGAAAACTTATTGAAAAAGTAAACATGGCTACGTATGTACAACTTTTTCCAAATGAGTCATCGTCTCAATCTTTTCAAAATGAATTTTCCTCTGTACAGAATATTATCGAAGTTATTCTCCAAAGAAGACCAAATTTCAAAATCAGACGAAGATTACATCTACGATTCCGTTTTATCATCGTCAGATGGAATCACCACTGCGTTGATGTTTATCAAAGAACGCACTTCTCAAATTACGTAATTATTCGTCATTCACATTGCATTACTTTTTAGCCCATAAACGAATTAGAAGGTACCTACAGCTGATCTTTTTTTTCAATTTCAGGAAAATGAAAAACGACGAGCTTCAAACGTTAAAAAAATTATTGCATAAAATCGAGCACAAAGTGCACACTAAAAAACACATGCTACTAGTAAGTATATTTAGAACATTACCTCATCAAAGTAATTAATCTAAAAATTAATTATTCGAACTTCTCGTTACGAACAAAGGTGAATAATCGTGATTTTGTTATTTTCTAGCTAAAAAAACTTCACGCAGAATTCGATAGCAGCCTGGATGAAAATTACAACATTTACAAAGAACTACTTCGACGTGCTTATTCTTTATCTTCGGGACGCGTAGAAGAAAATAATAAAAACAGTGCTATATTGAAGCCTATTTTTTACGATATCTTGAATATCCCTTCGGTATACATCCCTCCTTCGAATGATTCGCCAGCTAACTCTGCTACCTCTTCACTTGCCATGCTATTTTTAGGGTTATTTTTGGTTTATATGTACCCGTTTTACTATTTATTTTGAGTAAATTTTCAGAACAATTTTTTACATTAAATTTTTTATACTTCTGCACTTTCTTGAATATCGTAAAGTTGTGAATCGAGAAACCTTTATTTCGAATAAACTTTCTTCTAAATCGCAATAATAAAAAAATGAGTGAGGTGGTAATTTTATAATGAGAATTCACGCCATACATATCCAGAATCGCACTACGAGGCGTTTATACGTAAAATAAACAAAAATCGTGATTGAACTTCGATCGAGATTATTTTTTTCAAATGATAATGTCTCAAAACGCAACGTAGGTACTGATGCTGAAAATATTTTGCACGAGAATATGAAATATTGAAAAAAACATTGAACAGCGGATTAGAATTTGTCGACTGTCTGCGTCAACGATGAATCATATTTTTTTCTTTATCAATTTAAGAATGATAACCGATGAGCTACCTTTATCTCTTTGTACTCATTTAGGAATATTTGAACACATATTCGAATTTTCACGGTCGTTTTTTTTTTCAAATTTTTCGATACATAGCCTACTTGCTGTCTGTCTGTCCATAGCGCTGACATTTTGCCAGATTTTATGAAACTCGACGTTTCTGTCTAGCCGAGGGGGTTTTACATTTCTTCGAATTTGAAAATCTTGATTTGGCATCTAATATAAGTAAACTATCTTTTTTGTTTAATTTAAAATCCACGTGTCCGTCTGTCCGTAACGATGACATTTTCGACTTTTACCTAAACATTTTGTCAGAATTTATAAAACTTATAAAAATTTTGAATATCCAACGCCCATATTTTCCCTGATTAAATTTAAAAAAAAAAACTAAAATGACCAAAAAGATTATTTTTACCTTGAAATGACAATTTTGACAAAAATATTCACAAGTTCGACAAAAAAAATGATACTTGACGAAAAACAACAATTTTAACCAAAAATGACAATTTCGACCCAAACAATTACAATTTTGACAAAAAATGACAGTTTGAACCAAAAAATGACAATATTGACAAAAAATTATGATTTCAACCAAAAATGATAAGTTTGGCAACAAATGACGATTTTCATCTTGAAATGGCAGTTTTGACCAAAAATTCACAATATGGACAAAAAAATGACACTTGACTAAAAACAACAATTTTTACTTTGAAATGGCAATTTCGACCAAAAATTTACAATTTGAACAAAAAGAGCAATTGATGAAAAACTGAGATTTTGATAAAAAATTATACCTACTTTCTACTTTGAAATTACAATTTTGACCAAAAAATGACGATTTCGACTACAAAATGAAAAATAACAAAAAATTACGATTTTGACCAAAAATGATGATCTTGACAAAAAATGACAATTTTGACCAAAAATGAAAGTTGGACAAAAACTGATATTTTTTACAAAAAATAACGATTTTGACCGAAAGTCCTAGTAAGTTCAAAAGTCAAGTGACCACTTTATAAAATGTTTCAAAATTTAAAAGTTAGAATTTCTGAAGTATCAAAAAGTCCAAAAATCAAATGAAAATCAGCGCGATCTCTAAAATTTTTCAAGTCCAAAAAGTCAGTGGAAATCTGAAAATTTTTTTGAGCCCAAAAAAGTTTGGCAATCGACTACAAAATGAAAAATAACAAAAAATTACGATTTTGACTAAAAATGATGATCTTGACAAAAAATGACAATTTTGACCAAAAAATGAAAGTTGGACAAAAACTGATATTTTTTACAAAAAATAACGATTTTGACCGAAAGTCTTAGTAAGTTCAAAAGTCAAGTGACCACTTTATAAAATGTTTCAAAATTTAAAAGTTAGAATTTCTGAAGTATCAAAAAGTCCAAAAATCAAATGAAAATCAGCGCGATCTCTAAAATTTTTCAAGTCCAAAAAGTCAGTGGAAATCTGAAAATTTTTTTGAGCCCAAAAAAGTTTGGCAAAATATCTATAATCTGGTGAACTGTCTCAAAATCAAGGTGATATCTGAAATTTTCAAAGTCCAAGAAGTCTGCCTGATGAAATCTTGGAAAATTAGCTTGATTTATAAAATTTTTTAACTCAAAAAAGGTCAGATTAAAAATTATCGTGATCTCTGAAATTTTCCAAGTCCAAAAAGTCTAAAATGTTTGTCTGACAATATCTAAAAGTCAGCATAATCTCTGAAATTTTCAAAATCCAAGAAGCCTGCCTGACAAAACATCGAAAAAATTAGCATGATCTCTGAAACTTTCCCAAGTCCAAAAATTCAATGAAAATTTGAACATTTTTCAAGTCCAAAAATTTTTTACCAAATGTCTAAAAGTCAGCGTGAAGAAATTTCGTGTCGGAATTAATTTAGATGAACTCGAAAAAAGTAAAATTCGGTCGCAGTAGAATTAAATTTACGATGTCTATATCTACAGAAGTACAGTATGTTAATATGTATTTAATTCGTTTGCTGAGACGTATTAAAAAAAACGCACTATACACACTTATAACACGTACATTATGTTGTACGTTTTATCTTCGTACTTGATGCTTTATTGACGCAAGATGGTAAATTTTATCGACGAAATGCTTGAAAACAGCACGTAACATACAGAACGATTCTTCAAATAGAAAAAAAATGTGCAGTATTAACACTTGATGAATCATATTTCAACAATATAAGACTTTAATTGTTTTACAATTTAATGAAAGCTCTTAAAACCAGTTATCAGTCATTTAAAGATTAGGCACCATTCTTAGGTATATATTCAAGCTCATAAATTGACTAGTATTTCTATGAACTGTGTCGCTTTGACATACAGTTCAGTCAAAATGGCCGGTTTAAAAGTGTTGTGGTTATTTTTAAGCATAGTGTTGGTAAACGGATCGCCCTTTTTTTCACATTCTAAAGACGAGCTGACAGTAAATTTGCATGATGGGCATGAACATAAAACGCCAGAACCCGACGTATATAGG
This sequence comes from Pseudococcus longispinus, assembly GCA_900064475.1. Taxonomy (NCBI): domain Eukaryota; kingdom Metazoa; phylum Arthropoda; class Insecta; order Hemiptera; family Pseudococcidae; genus Pseudococcus; species Pseudococcus longispinus. Next base: position 34,095 of record FIZU01039269.1, on the reverse strand, counting down.
CTATCTGACGAAGTCATGCCAACATCTTACGAGCTTCGATTGGTACCGGATTTGCAGAAATTCACTTATACTGGAAGAGTTGATATTCACGTTCGCGTGAAATTCACAACCAATCAAATAATCCTTCATAGTAAAAAGCTGACGATTAAGAGCGTAAGAGTGATGAGGACGAATCTGCTGGAAAGTACTTTTAAATTTGACGAACCCAACGATCTTCTCATCATCGAAACTTCTCAAGCATTGCCATTTAATACAGAATATACCGTTGTGATTGAATTCGATGGTGTGTTGAATGATGAAATGAGAGGATTTTATAAAAGTTCGTATGTCAACGATGGCCAAACTCGGTGAGTATTTTGAGATCGAAATAAATTTTCACCCATAAGTAAGACCGCCCCCCTCCCCTGAACCCACGGGTTATTTCCGTTTCCATATTACCCATGAAAGCAGATATAAAACATAAGATATGCTTTTGCTCTTTCTGCTATGTCAAACTGAATTGCACATTCCAGTCTGACATTCTCTGATTTTATCTAATTGTAAATTCAAAAAGTCCGACACAATGTTTTCATGCCTCGTGATATGTTCAACATAAATCTTGAAAGAATTGAACTTTTTCTTAGTTTAAAAGTCAACTGACCAATTTATAAATTTTTCCAAAATCGAAAAAATCAAAATTTCTAAAATTTTCCAACTCCAAAAAATTGTTTGAAATCTGAAAAAATTTTTAGCATAGGATATGCTTTTGCTATGGGGAGTGATCTCGTGGAAAATTCCGTGACGAAAAATCGTCACGCTGACTTTTAGACATAATGTCAGACTTTTTTGGACTTGGAAAATTTTTCAGATTCCCATTGACTTTTTCAACTTATAAAATTCCATAGATGATGCTGAATTTTAGAGATTTTGTCAGATTTTTTTGGACTGTAAAAAAATTTCAATCAGCAAAAGCATATCCTATGTTATATAGTTTCGTGGGTAGCATGGAAATTACGGTGACTTTTCAAGTCTAAAACATCTAAAATAACTTGACAAATGTCTGAAAGTCTGCATAATTTCTGAAATTTTCCAAATTCAAAAAGTTAATGGGAATCTGAAAATTTTTTCAAGTCCAAAAAAGTCTGAGAAAATGTCTAAAAGTCAGCGTGACGGAATTTCGTGTATTTTTCGCAGGTTTGGTCATCACAAAAGCATACTATGCTAAAAATTAATTTCATGTAAATATTTTCGCATTATTCTGCATTTCCTCGAATGTCAATAAAAAAAATCATCTTTGCCATCTCAAATTTCACAAGGTTTAAGGAAAAATATTTTTACCCTTGACCTACTTGTACCTCTCTATCAGTAATACCCGCAAATGTAAATGTCAACACGTTAGGTGTCCAATTGTCCATAATATTCAATACTGTCATTTTTATTTTCATAGCTGGATGGCCACAACTCAATTTGAACCAACATACGCCAGAGAAGCTTTCCCCTGTTTCGACGAACCTCGATTCAGAACTCCTTTCACCATCCTTTTAGCACGTGCAAACACCGAAATGGCAATTAGTAATATGCCTTCAGAAGCCCAGTTACCTCCTGAGTAAGTAATTGGAAATATGTAGGAACATGTGATAACAAGAATAACACGCATCAAACATTACTAACGCATATTTAATCAGTATAATCACTCGAGTAAAATAAAAACCATACTTGAAATAGGCTCTTCATATTTGTACGTTCGCGAAATGTAGACTATAGATAAGCGTGAATGTCTCGAGAACCAATTCATGTTGATTTATTGTCACATAATGACTTGAATTTGGCAAAAAGATTAGACACAAATAAAAATACATATATCTTTCAACAATTTACGTTTCAGTTCGTTGAGTGGTAATCGTCTCTGGGAAAAATTCCAACAGTCTCCACCCATGGCAACGTATTTGGTAGCTTTTATGGTAGTTGATCAATATTCGTACGTTACCGATGCAGACAGGAGGATTCGTGTATTCACGAAGAAAAATGCCATAACACAAGCTTCGTACTCATTAAGACAAAGTACCAAGTTATTGAAAACATTAGAAGACTACACCGGTATAGGATTCAAATTACCAAAACTAGACGTGATAGCAATACCAGATTTCAACGCTGGAGCAATGGAAAACTGGGGCATGACCACTTATAGGTAAATCATTTTAAAAGAAACACTGAACAAAAGGAATATGTCAAAAGAGCGGTATCATCAACGTATCTAAAATTTACGCAGGGAACGATTGGTAATTTGTAACGAAGCAACAAGCAGTGAACAACATAAAACGGGAGTTACCGAAGTCACTAGTCACGAATTTTCTCATCAATGGTTTGGAGATTTAGTAACTCCGGCGTGGTGGGATTACCTATGGCTCAATGAAGGATTCGCGACGTATTTTGAAACTTTCGCAGCTGCTAAGGTAAATAGTTTTTGTAGTGAACATGAAAATATCCATGACTGTTCCAATCGCTTATATCCGTCCGTGTCCAGTATGGTTATTGGGGTGGAGCGAAAAAAAAACATGCTGCTGATTTTGAGCAAATGCAAGGAAGTAGTTTATTCTGAGTTGAAGATGCACCATAGACACTTTTGGACTCCTAGCTCAAAGAGTGACGGAACTGGGGGTGCTTTAAGAGAGGTCACATTTGAAAAAAATCTGTGGTTTTTGCCGCTTTTGGGTAGTGCCACCTGCCTGGTACCTCAGTCACCCCCTCAAAAATTGAAATTTGAGTTTTCACCTCTCTAGGCTATTGGCCTCGAAATTGGATACTGGGTTTTCACCATAAAAAATGGGAAATTCTACTTTTTTTTTTACAAAAATCGAAAATTGGCCACACTAAAATGAAAATTTTTCAATTTTTTAAACGAAATAATTTTAATTCATCAATAGGGGCCTCTTAGGTTCCGTTTTGGTACCAAACAGATGGTATTTCATTTTTTTGTAACTCAAAAATCTCAATTTTTCAACGATCTATAACTTTTCAAACCTCTGGTAGAGGGAAATAAGTGGTATCTTATTTCTTGAACAATCCCTTTGGATTTGGTCAAAATCCGAAGAATATTTTTTCTCGCTCCATCGCGTAGATTTGTACGCATTAAATTTATTACTGAATTATCTCATTCTATCAACCATTATTACAACAAAGGTTGAACCATCTTGGAATCTGGAAGAAATGTACGTCGTCGAAACGGTGCAATTCGCTTTATGGTATGAAATATCAGTACAAAGGGCAATGACCTCGCGTGTCAACAAATTCAGTCAAATAAAAAGCGCATTTGATGTCATCAGCTACGATAAAGGTACACAAATTTTTTCGAATTAATTAATATTACTTATTCGAAAATTATGCTCATAATAGCTATAATACGATGATTTTTACAGCCGGTTCTGTGATTAGAATGTTTGAGCACATAGTATCGCCAAATACCTTCAGAAATGCATTACACGACTATCTGGAAGATGGGTAGGTGCTTCAAATTACCTGACATCACAGGAAAAACTTCTAAATAATAATTCAGATAACTTGAAATATTTCAGAGTGAAAAATTATGAAGGTACGGTGACGCAAGAAGTTCTATTCAATGCATTCGTCAAGGCAACAAGTTACGGCGCTACAAATTTACCACCTCACACATCAATTTCTGAAATAATGAAAACATGGACTGAGAATATTGGATACCCTCTGATTACAATAGCACGTTGCTATCATCATGGAGAAGTCACTATCAAACAGGTAGGCAATCTTATTCGTAGCTTTTATACCTATTGACAATGAAATTTCCAAATATTCAATTCTTTTTAATCTTAATTAGACTACTTATAAATCTCCAAGAACTGATAAAACGATACCAGACCAAAAATGGATAGTACCGTTGACCTACACAACGAAATCCGAACTCCAATTTTCCAACACACAACCTACTTATTGGTCATTCGCAGATAAGCCAACCGAATTGCCAGGACGATTTCCCAACTCTGATTGGGTTTTGTTCAATTTGCAACACTCAGGTACGTACGTTACATATCATACGTATTCTGCCATAATTCAGATGAATTAGCATTTGCCATTCTATTACAGGATATTACAGAGTGAACTATGATTTGAGAAACTGGCATCTTTTAATCGATCAGTTAGTTCAAGATCACGAAAAAATACACGTTTTGAATAGGGCTCAGCTGATAGAAGATTCGAGTGCTTTGGCTCATGATGAAAAACTAACATTCCAAATATATTTGCAATTATTGCAATACTTGCCAAAGGAGAGTAATATGATTGCTTGGTATCCCGCTATCAGAACATTGAACAGATTAAAGTCTGAAACGGAGGGCACCCCTGACTATGCATTCATTCAGGTAGGTCTCCATAATTCCGATAAAAATATATTTCACAAAACGAAAACATATTTTAAAAATTGTTCCAATTTATAGGAATACATCCGTAATATACTCCAAAAACCATCCGAAAACTTCGGTTTCGAAATTAAAGCATCGGATTCTCATGTCGTAAAAATAATAAAACCGATGTTATTGTACTTAGCATGTGAAATAGGTATTCAAAGTTGTACGCAAAAATCGACAGAAGAATATAATAAAAACGAAGCCGATCTCAGCAAGTACGACTTTCAAATTTTATAAATAAGTAGATACGTACCTAGGTACATCACAGAATGTTGCGAATTATTCATTTGTCTGTTTCTCCAGAATTCAACCAGATTTGAAAAAATTAGTGTATTGCAATGCTTTACGTAATTCCAAAGACCAACAAAAGGTTTTCGATAATTTATGGAGTACGTACACGAAGACTGATAATACCTTCGACAAAACTGTAGTTCTGACGTCCTTATCATGCACCACAGATGCAGAAGTCATTAAAAAGTAACTAAAAAGTTTACCTTTTGATTAAAAATTATAAACTACAATCAATTTAATGTGTTGTTTTATGCAGATTATTGAAAAAAACAATCGATCCGAAAAATAATGAAATTCGAAAACAAGACGCATTGTATATTACGAGAACATTCTCCAACGAAATACCGACAGTAACTGCCATAATCCAATTAGCCATTGAACAAATTCCTACAATGTCGTAAGTGATATTTTACGTGATTTTTATCTAAAACGAATCAACCTCACAAATTTTACATCATAATGTGAATCATTCCAGGGAAACCAAGGAAACTGGCATTCTTACTGTAGAAAAGTTGGTGCAATCCATACAAGGCCATGTTAAAACACCACAACAAATAGAATTGGTAAATTTGTTTTACAATCAGAACTCTTTCGCTCGAAAAGAAGTCAATAAATAAAACTAATAATGTCACGATAATCATTATTTCAGGTGAAACAACTGCGAACAAAAAGTAGCTCTCTCGATGAGAAGAAATATAGCGATTTCATCTCAACGATCAAACAGCTCCATGATTCTGCGACAACAAAAATGGAAAAAGGTATCAAACTATCGAAAAGAATTAAAGACGAATATTCATCAAAGGATGAAAAACCAACGGAGAAACCAACAACACCGCCACAACCTGGTTCTGGTGCTTCCACTCTGGTTCCAAAATTATGGTGGCAGTTGGCCATTGCTGGTATTGTTCTTTGTTATGGGACACAAATCCTTCGTACATTGCAGTGATTAAAAAGATCGAAGATATTGTACGAATAATTATTTGTAAATAGCAACGTTTGTATTCTGAAAGTGTGTACACTAAACGGATACTTTCATAACTCAAATACCTATGTAAAAATGTCTATAATTTGTACGCGTGAAAGTAAATATGTTTTGATTTAGGTATGATAGTCACATTTTTTTAATTTGGTAATTCGATGAAATTGTAATTAGAAGAATCACGAAGAATATGTTTACTTTGTATTATGCATTCCATACAATACATGGATCACACAATTCTTACATGGTTTTATACCTGTCGCGATTTTCAGTATGTCACATAATTTTCACCCGAGTACGTTGATTTCTGACAAGCTTCATCTTCGAAAAAAAAAGAGTAAACCCTGGAGAAAATGCTCTGCTCAAAATTCAAAAATACAGTTAACTCTTCCAATGCGAAGTGAAAAAGAGCTATAGGCTACATATTTTTTAACCTTTTTTTGGCTGGATTACTTGGCTGTCGTTACAGCTAGAAAGGATTTATTTAAATCAGAAACTTATTATAAGTTTAGGTACATACAATTTTTGAAATAATGAACAAATGAAATACAAAAGTAGGATAGTGAAAATTTACCAGTTTGAAGAACAGGAATAAATGAAGGATTTAAGAAAAGATTTTGACTAATTTTCCGTATTTTGCAAATACATGATAAAATGATAGGTCCCAAGAGTAAATTCATACATTTTTTTCTAGAAACCATGATCCCATTATGCAGTACAGATACCTGTAAATATAGGATAGTTTCAATTTTCTTTTATCTTCAAATCAAATTCAAGAATTATGAAAAATAATATTCGCGAAAATCGTCGATATATTTATTCAAAAACATGAGCAATCAAAACAGTTGTGTTTTTCAATATGTTCCACATAAATACTCATGTCTCATTTACAAACGAAACCTACATACAAAAAAAAAAAAAGAAGAAAATTAGTGCCCATGCCCTTGAAATCTACTTCATAAAACACTACCCTATCACATTTCTGTACACAATTGCACATCTAAAGTACATAATAAATACCTACCTACACCTATATAATATTTATATCGAATACATTGAAATCGTTGTTATTCGTTTATTAATATTGACTTTGAAAAACTTTCGACATGATCAACGCGATAACACGATACTTCACAGAACAATGAGTGAATAAGTAAAGGTGGGCGATGTAAAATAAAAGCATAGCACTACCTTTAATACCTAATTTCATGAGAAACTGACTCATCCCAATAAAACGAAGTAGGAAAAAACAGTCCAAAAAACAACAAGCGATTAACTGGGTCAAAAAGTAAAACTTGAAAACGTATCAAGGAGTAATTTCATAATTCCGGCAAGTTAATAAAATTCATAAATCATTATAAACATCAGTAGTTGATGAATTCAGCAATAAATCACCATCAAAATGAATACGAGTAAAATTCAAATGAGCGGAATAAAACCTAAAGAAATTCGTCCAAAGCCGAAAAAAAATAAATCAATAAGAACATTCATTGAAGTACACTATTGGATTAATTATAAGACGTCATTTAAATGTATAGTAGAAAATTATCTTACATCCTTTTCAAATTTCAAGCAGCTGTCAAGTAATCAAAAAAAAATTAAATTTACATATAAAATGATAATTTATCGATCAATTTTCCTTAATAAAGTAGTGTCCGTTCACCGAGTATATTCATCATGATGAACTTAAAATATTTGTTGTTACTTCTGAACGTGGGTTTACTGCATGCCTCGCCATTGCTCTTGACCGAAGATGGCCACTTACAAGTCTATCAAGAAGAAAACGACATTTCGGAAGCACTGAATATATATCGATTATCTGAGGAAGTAACTCCGCTATCGTATGAATTAAAAATACTTCCAGACTTGGAGGATTTCACTTTCATCGGAAGAGTAACGATTAAAATCGCCGTGCGATTTTCAACAAACAGAATCATACTGAATAGTAAAAAACTAAAAATTAATAGTTGCAAACTATCAAAATTACAACAAATACCGAGTACATTTAAATTAGACGAAGCTAATGAAATTTTAATAATTGAAAGTGAACAAACACTACCATACGGCACGAGTTACACTTTAACAATCGAATTTGAAGGTGTACTCAACGACGACATGGAGGGATTTTACCGAAGCAGCTACAAAATCGATAATAAGTTATAGTAAGTTGTGCATTAATTTTTTTTCCTTCATTTTTCTTTTTGTGAAAGACTTTCAAAATCACAATTTCATGTTGTGTCTAAGCACCTACTGATAAAAGTGAGATTTTGAAAATCAAATAGGTAGTAAAACGATCCTCATACAGAGGTTGATAATTTATATGAAAATTAAAAAGTCAGTGTATATGCATAGAAAAACCTAATTTCCAGTTGGCTAGCAATAACTCAGTTCGAGACATCATCAGCCAGGGAAGCATTTCCTTGTTTCGACGAGCCAAGATTCAGGGCTCCCTTTGATATTATTGTTGGTCACTTCAGCCAACAAACAGCTGTTAGTAATATGCCTTATGATTCACACTCATACCATAGAGAGTAAGAATAACTTCATTGCAAGAAAAATATTCGATTGTTTGTAGCCTCATTACTTTCATGTGTTTTGCTTTGTTTAACTAAACCCAGTTTTTCAAAATACCGTTATTGGACCACATTCGAACGCTCACCGCCTATGCCGACATATTTGGTGGCTTTTATGGTATCGGAGTTCGAATATGTTTACGATGATGAGAGAAAAATCAGGGTATTTGCAAGACAAGATGCTAAGCTTCAACTGTCTTATGCATCAAAACAAAGTGCAAAATTATTGAAACAATCGGAACAATATATCAGTATTCCTTACAAACTGCCAAAATTAGACGTGGTGGCAGTGCCGGATTTCGACGCGGGAGCAATGGAAAACTGGGGATTGACCACATATAGAGAACGATTTGTCATCTTGGATGAGAAACAGCCAAGCAGCATTTCACATAAACGAAGTGTAACTCAAGTCATAGGTCACGAATTTGCTCATCAATGGTTTGGAGATCTTGTAACTCCCGCATGGTGGGATTATCTATGGCTTAACGAAGGATTTGCGACATACTTCGAATACTTTACAGCTGCCGCGGTACATACCTTAAATGAAAATGTTGATTGAAATTTTTCATCATCAAATAAAAACAAAAATATTGTATTTGTAGATCGAACCAACGTGGGATTTGAATAAATTTTTCGTCATTAACGAAGTCCTACCCACTTTATGGAATGAAATCGGAACGCAACGTGCGATGACCACATCGGTGACGAAAAAGAGCCAACTAGACGAAATATTCGATGTAATCAGCTATTCCAAAGGTGACTGTTTCAAATAGACCTACACGTAATTCTAACATTTAAATCCAAGATATCACTCAAAAAAAATTGAACGATTATCATTTTCAGCTGCTTCTGTAATCCGAATGTTTGAACATATGGTGTCAACAAATGTGTTCAAATCTGCTCTTCAAGCATATTTGAAAAAGGGGTAAGTATATCAGTAAAATGTTATTTACTGACAATGACAATAGAAGCGTAAGTAAATCAATAAATTGTATTTTTTAGAGTTGAGAAATACGGCGGGACGGTTGTACCAAGCAATCTCTTCAAAGAGTTTGACAAGCAGTCATCGTTTAATTCTTTATCATTACCTGAGCATACTTCAATTTCTGAAGTAATGAAATCATGGACTGAAAATATTGGATACCCATTAATCACAGTATCTCGTTGTTACCACCATGGAAAAGTTACAGTTACACAGGTTAGATAATTTTGCTACTTATTTTTCATTTGTAAGTGTAGGTAATAGGGGGTCTGGCGTCGCCTATCCTACTCTACTGGCGCGGAGAATCGCACTTCCGAGATCAGATGACGCGTAAGGTCCGCACTGCCTGAGGTGTGGCGTAAAGTTCGCACCACGAAGGATGTGAAATTCGCACTGACACCGAGACTGAGATTTGGCAAGAAGAATTTCACTAACCGTGAGAAGTTTTGGCGCGGAGAATCGCAATTCTGAGATATCGATCGGATTGAGTCTACACTAACCAAGGCTTAGACCAAAGAACTAACCCGTAGCTTTTATTTATATGAAAATATAAAATAATTAATAGCCAATACTGGATGAGGAACAGTTTTAACGAGGTTCTTTGACTCATCGTTCTTCAGTACGGTATTGGTCGCGGAATAAAATCGAACTAGTTTCTACTCTACGGTAGTAGTAGTCAATATACCCTTACAGTAGATATGTAAATATTTTCAAATAGACTACTTATAAATCTCCAAGAGCTCCTAAACCTTTACCAGACCAAAAATGGATAGTGCCTTTGACCTATACAACGAAATCGCAGCTTCAGTTTTCCAACACTAAGCCAACTCAGTGGTCACTTGGTGAAAAATCTACACGTTTGGAAGAAACCTTCGGCAATTCTGACTGGGTTTTGTTCAATTTACAAAGCACAGGTATGTGAAATAGGTACAATCAGATAAATCCTATGTTATTTTTTAGACAAATTATAACTCAAGTTATTCACAGGATATTACAGAGTGAATTACGACTTGAAGAACTGGAATCTTTTGATTGATCAACTATTACAGGAGCCTGAAAAAATACACGTTTTAAATAGAGCTCAACTAATCAACGATGCGTTTTCCTTGGCTTACGACGATAAGCTCGACTATAGAATACCATTGAATTTGATTGGGTATTTGCCAAAAGAGAAAGATGTTTTCCCTTGGATAACTGCTGCACCCTTACTAAACATGTTATATAGCAAGTACGAAGATACATTGTTGGGTCCTTTATTAAAAGTAAGTCTGCAATTTACATTTTTCTGAACTTACATCATAGGAGTATCTAGGTAGATGATTATCTAACAGGAATTTCATCAATCTAGATCTTTATACACAATTTAGTTGAAAAATCATTCAACAATTTTGGATTTGACATAGAAGAAAGTAACAGTCCCTCTACGAAGGTAGGAAAACCAATATTCTTGGAATTGGCATGCAAGATAGGTTTAAAAACTTGCGTTGATAAAGCATTGGAAGTGTACAATAAAAATAATTTGTTTAGAATATTATCCAAATTAATCGATTCGAAAAACGAAGATATCAGAAAACAAGATACATATTACGTGTACAGAGCCTTGTTTTCTGAGATATCCGCAACAAATGCCGGAATCAAATTTTTACAAGATAAAATATCGACAATACCGTGAGTAGAATGTTGTAAATTTCATTACACAAAGAATCGGTGTAAATTTTATCAATATAATTTAAACCGAAGGAAAATGGACAAACACGGAGTTTTGGCCTTCGAAAGTATTTTGAAGAAAATCAAGAAGAGTATAAAAACCAAAGAACAAATAGACATGGTAACAATTCTTCATTGAATATGGATTTCTCTTCGTCGAACAATATTTTAAATTAGAGTTTATAATACCTATTTGTTTTTCAGATGAAAGAGTTGGAACAAAAAGCTAAAATGTTGGATCAAACAAAATTCGGTTACTTGATATCATTGATTCAGAGTGCACAGGTCAAAGGATCAAACAGTTTACAAGAAAATGTAAAAGAAGCACAAATATTAATTCCCATCGTTGGCCACATCGTGTCACCCGACATCTACCCGGATACTACGCCACCATCACCGAGTACAACGCAGACACCTAGTTCAAGCGCTGTGAATGTGGTTTCGTCGGTATGGACACATTTGATCATTTTTGGTGTTTTATTTCGTTATGCAGTACCATTAATTGCATAGTTGAAAAAATCAATTTTAAAAAAATTTTAGTTAAATGTAGATTTCTGTTTCAAGTTGAAAAAGTAATTAAAGACTATACCAACTTGATTTGAAAATACACATTCACGACTACTGTCATTATTTTTTCATTTGACAGAATCATAAATATTAAATGAAAAGTAGAATATACTCCTAGATTATCGATGGAAGTAATCTTGAAAATCAATTTAATAATAACGAGAAGGAAATCGATGAAAAATTGACAACAATATGTTCCACATAAATACGCATGTCTCATTTATAAACCCACATATAAAAAAGTAAAATTAATGCCCTTGAAATTTAGGTACTTAATGAAATCATACCCTATCACTATTCTCTAGACAATTAATTAGACATTTAAAGTACATCATAAATACCTACCTACGCAAATTCGACCACCTATATATATATAATATTTATAACGAATATATTAAATCCACTGTTATCCGTTCATTAATATTGACTTGGAAAATACTTTAGACATGATCAACGCATGATAACATGATACTTCACAGAACAATGAGTGAATAAGTAAAGGTGGGCGATGTAAAATAAAAGCATGGCACTGGCTTCAAACTTAATTTCATTGACTCAACCCAATAAAATGAAGTTGGAAAAAAAAGTACAAAAAACACTAAGCGATCAACTGGGTCAAAGAATCGAATTTTATTGCTAAACATTACAATTGTTCTTGGAATACTTGAAAACGTATCAAGGCGTCATTTCATAACTCCTAAATTAGTAAAATTCATAAAACACCATAAAAGTTCGTAGTTAATGAATTTGGCGGTAAATTGCCATCGAAATTAATAAAATTCGAATGAACAGCCTAAAACTTGAAGAAATTCGTCCAAAGTCGAAAAAAATCAATCAATACGAAAATTCATTGAAGTACCCTCTTAGAAATAATCATGAAATGTCATTTAAATGTGTATCAGAAAATTATCATACATCCGTTTCAAATTTTAAGCAGTTGTCAAGTGCTAAAAAATGTAAATCTACATAATATAAAGAGATAATTTTTCGATCAATTTTTTCATTACCTAACGTGATGCCCGTTCATCGAGCATATATACATCATGATGCATTTGAAATATTTGTTGTTACTTTTAAATGTGGGATACTTGCATGCCTCGCCACTGTTCTTCAACGAAGATGGACATTTACATGAAGACCAAGAAGAAAACGACATTTCGAAAGCATTGGATATATATCGACTACCAGACGAAGTAACTCCACTTTCGTATGACTTAACAATGCTTCCAGACTTGGAAGAATTCACCTTCCTTAGAAGAGTAGAAATTAAAATTTCCGTGAAATTTTCAACTAACAGAATAATACTGAATAGTAAAAAATTGAAAATTAATAATTGTAAGCTATCTAAAGTACAACAAATACCGACTACATTCAAATTAGACGAAGCTAATGAACTTTTAATAATTGAAAGTGAGCAAACATTACCATACAGCACGAGTTACACTTTGAGGATTGAATTTGAAGGTGTACTCGGAGACGACATGAAGGGATTTTACAGAAGCAGCTACAAAATCGATAATAAGATATAGTAAGTTGGGCATTACTTTTTTTTCCTTATCCCTTTTTTTAGAAAAAAAGTTTTTTGAAACCACAATTTTATTCATCTTCTCACACGAAAAGTAAAATTTAAAAAATCAAATGATAAGATTTTTATACCCGTACTAGGGGTCTTCCCCCTGGATCTGGCCGCTTCACAGCCCAACGCCGGATTTATGTTTGAAATGCAGTTCGAAAAAAACATATTTTCCCAAATTTTAACATCTCAATATTTGCACCTCCCCCTGAATTTGGGACCCAAAAATCAAAATTGGCACATCGCTATAATTTTTAGTTTCATGTATAAGTCGAGATCTTTCTTTTGAAAACAAATCAGCTTCCTAGCTCTAATAGGGGCCGAATGAAAATTTGTCCAACATTTTTGTGTTGCAGTTTTATTATTATGATGATGATTGTAGGTAGGTACTTGATTCATTGATAATAAAAAATGAAAGTGTTGAAATCTAGTCAAGGCAATAACTTTGTAATTTCCAGTTGGCTAGCAGTAACTAAGTTCGAGACATCAGCAGCCAGAGAAGCATTTCCTTGTTTCGACGAACCAAGGTTCAGGACTCCATTTGAAATTACTGTTGGTCACTACAGTCAACAAACAGCTATTAGTAATATGCCTTACCAAACACGATCATACTATACAGAGTAAGTATCTACCTACATCAATATGTACATTTGTACATTATGAAAAAAAAACAAGAATAGATTATTGGTAGCTATATTACCTATTGTCATGAATTTTGTTTTGTCTAACCACAGCTTTTCAAAATATCGCTGTTGGACAGATTTCCAACGCACTCCGCCAATACCGACATATTTGGTGGCTTTTATGGTATCCCAATTCGAATATTCTATCAACGATGAGAGAACAATCAGCGTATATGCGAGACAAGACGCTAAGCTGCAATTGTCTTATGCATTAGAACAAAGTACAAAATTATTGAAACAAATGGAACAATATATCAGTATTTCTTACAAGCTGCCAAAATTAGACGTGGTGGCAGTGCCCGATTTCGACGCGGGAGCAATGGAAAACTGGGGAATGACCACATACAGAGAACGATTAGTCATCTTGGATGAGAAACAGCCCAGCAGCATTTCACATAAACGAAGTGTAACTCAAGTCATAGGTCACGAATTTGCTCATCAATGGTTTGGAGATCTTGTAACACCCGCGTGGTGGGATTATCTATGGCTTAACGAAGGATTCGCGAGATACTTCGAATATTTCACACCTGCTGCGGTAGGCATCTCAAACAAAAACTATATTTGACGTTTCTCATAATCACCGAATCTAAAAACAAATGTTGTATTTGTAGATCGAACCAACGTGGGATTTGGATAAATTTTTCGTCGTTAGTCAAGTACTACTAACTTTATGGAATGAAATCGGAACGCAGCGTGCGATGACCACATTGGTAACGAAGAAGGGCCAGCTTGATGAAATATTCGATGTAATCAGCTATTCCAAAGGTGATTATTTCAAACAGGCCACACGTAATTTTAATATAAATTCAATAATGCTTAATATTTTCAGCCGCTTCGGTAATCCGAATGTTTGAACATATGGTGTCAACAAATGTGTTCAAATCTGCACTTCAAGCATATTTAAAAAAGGGGTATGATATAGTCCGAAATTGTATAAGCATCTACAATAGGTGGGAGTGGATTTTAAAAATATTTTTCGATTTTGCTGATTTTTTAATATTTTGTTCATTTTGAGTTGAAAACTCTCCATTGAAATTTTTGGCCCTCTAGCGGAGAGGGGCCATTTTTGGAAAAAACGTGGTTTATTGAGTTTGAGACCCCCAAAACACCTCTAAACAAAAGCTGTCACGCGGGTTTATAATTGCAACTCTAATTGCACCGAGAAACCCACGTGACAGCTTTTATTTAGTGGTGTTTTAGAGGTCTAAAACTCAATAACCCACCATTTTTTCGAAAGTGGCCCCTTATTGGGGTACCATAGCTCCCCTCCAGAGTGACCTAGGGGACTAAAAATTTCTATGGAGAGTTTTCAACTAAAAATGAACAACATATCAAAAAATTAGCAAAATTAAAAACATTTTTAAAATCCGCCCCACCCTAATCTACAGTGAGGGAATTTCGAAACGTAACCAAATAAATCTAACTTTTCAGTGTTGAAAAATATGGTGGAACAGTTGTGCCAAGCAACCTCTTCGAAGCCTTTGACGAGCAAACATCCTTTACTTCTACATTATTACCTGAGCATACTTCAATTTCTGAAGTAATGAAAACATGGACTGAAAATATAGGATATCCTTTAATTACAGTATCTCGTTGTTACCACCATGGAAAAGTTAGCTTCACACAGGTTGGGTGATTTTGCTATTCGTTAGTTGCACAAAAATATTCAACAAATGACCGAATCATAATTGTTCGATCAGGATAATTACCAATCTCCAAGAGCACCTAAACCTTTACCAGACCAAAAATGGAAAGTACCTCTGACCTATACAACAAAATCTCAGCTTCAGTTTTCAAACACTAAGCCAACTCAATGGTCAGTTGACGAAAAATCTACACGCTTGGAAGAAACCTTCGCCAATTCTGACTGGGTTTTGTTCAATTTACAAAGCACAGGTATGTGAAATAGGTATAATTAGATAAATCCTATGTTCTTTTTTAGACAAATTATAACTCAAAGCTTTTCACAGGATATTACAGAGTGAATTACGACTTGAAGAACTGGAATCTTTTGGTTGATCAATTGTTACAAGAACCCGAAAAAATACACGTTCTAAACAGAGCTCAACTAATCAACGATGCGTTTTCTTTGGCTTATGATGATAAGCTCGATTATAGAATACCATTGAAGTTGATTGGGTATTTGCCAAAAGAGAAAGAGGTTTTCCCTTGGGTAACTGCTACACCTGTACTGAATATGTTGTATAATAAGTACGAGAATACATTGTTGAGCCCTTTATTACAAGTAAGTTTGTGGTTTCATTTTTTTCTGAATTATCATACGAGTAGACTGTCTAATAGGAATTTTGTCAATCTAGATCTTCATACACGATATAGTTGAAAAATCTTTCGACAATTTTGGATTCGACATAGAAGACAATAACAGTCCTGCTACGAAAATAGGAAAACCAATATTCTTGGAATTGGCATGCAAAATGGGTTTAAAAACTTGCATCAATAAAGCATTGGAAATGTACAATAAAAATAAGAATAATTTGAATAGGTAAATTTCAAGCTTATAAATCATAATTGAAAATTAATGAAAAAAAAATTCTATGTTTACTAATACGTCAATGCACTTATTTTCTATTTGCAGCGGAATTCAACCAGATTTGAAAAAAGTAGTATTCTGCTCTGCGTTGCGCGACTCTGATGATAAAACAAACGCTTTCGATAATTTGTGGAAAATATACACAAGATCTGATATTGTCAACGACAAGATAATAATTTTAGAATCTCTTTCTTGTGTAAAGGATGAAAATAGTGTGAAACAGTAAGCTGCTCAATGAATTAATTTCATTTAATGAATCGATGCATTCAGTTATAATGACTTTTTTCAGAATATTATCCAAATTAATCGATTCGAAAAACGAAGATATCAGAAAACAAGATGCATGTTACGTGTACAGAGCATTGTTTTCCCAGATATCTGCAACAAATGCGGGAATTCAATTTTTACAAGATAAAATATCGGCAATACCGTGAGTAAAATGTTATAAAATTAATGTACATACCTACAGAATTGAATTAAATTTTATCAATATTATTTAACCCGAAGGAAAATGGACACACATGGCGTTTCAGCCTTTAAAAATATTTTGAAGAAAATCGAGACGAGCATAAAAACTAAAGAACAGATGGATATGGTAAGAATTTTTCATCAATTATGGATTTCTCATCGTTGAACAATATTTTTAATCAACGTTTATGGTACTTGTTTTCAGATGAAAGAGTTGGAACAGAAAGCTAAAACGTTGGATCAAACAAAATACGGTTACTTGACTTCATTGATTCAGAGTGCGCAGGACAGAGGATCAAAAAGGTTAAAAGTAAATGACAAGGAAGCACAAATATTAATTCCTATCGTTGGCCATATAGTGGCGCCCGAAACCTATCCCGATACTACTCCTGCACCACCGAGCACAACGCAGACACCTAGTTCAAGCACTGTTAATGTGGTTTCGTCAATATGGACACATTTCATCATTTTTGGTGTCATTTTTCGTTATGTGTTACCAATGGTTGATTAGTTGAAAAAAATGAATTTTATATACATTTTAATTCGATGTAGATTCTTGTTTCAAGTTGAAAGAAAAATTAAAGTCTGTGCCTACATTTTTATGACTGCTGTCATTATTTTTTCGTTTTGACAGAATTATAAATAATAAATGAAAAGTCAGATTGTATTCGTAGTTTACCAATAGAAGTAATTTTGAAAAGCAATTAAAGTGAATTTATTCTCATACATTTTATGAATCATCAACAATTTGAAAAATGTAATCTTTCTATAAATTTTCAAAATTTACTTACTTTTAATAAAAAAGAAATTATTAGTCCAATAATTTTTAACTGGGATTTTTACAAGTTTTTGCACTCTATGTGGTCCTTATATGAATATTGGGTACCATAACAAAATCAATGCAAAACCAATCAACAGAAAAACATCAATTCCGATAAAATTACAAAAAACTGGAAATATGGGGATATACGATTTAAAACTTCTAACTTGATTCATTAATTTGATGAATTTTTGGAAAATGTATAAAAAATTTACAACAGAAGATGGATTGTTGGTTGAAACCTACGCGATCAGACAACCACTTTCATACACTGATTACAGTCAATAATTGCATTTGGATTACCGGATAAAGATACTTATTGTATTAATATTGTAAGAAACTCATTACAAAGTCGAAATAATGGTAGCAGTAATAACAAGAAACAAATGTTTTTATGCCTAACCAACTTCACTCCTAAAATAGAAACATTGAGCATGTATTTTAACAAGGTCCACCAAAATTCTCATATCTCATTTACAAACCTACACACAAAAATAAGTAAAATTAATGGCCTTGAAATCTACTTTATAAGATCCCACCCTAACACTTCTCTGTAGACAATTAGACATCCAGAGCAGATACATAATAAATACCTACCTACTCAAATTCGAATACCTATCTATGTATACAATATTTATATCAAACACCTTCAAGACGCTGTTATCCGTTTATTAATATTTATTTTAAAAAAACTATCGACATGATTAACGTATGATAACACGATACTCTACCGAACAATGAGTGAATAAGTAAAAGTGGGTGATGTAAAATACAAGCATGCACTAGATTCAAAAGGTAGGCACTTAATTTGATAGGAAACTGACTCATCTCAATAAAACATATCGTTGGAAAAGATAAACCAATACACACTAAGAGATCAACGGGGGCAGTGTGCAAATCATTAAAAAAAATTTCACTTCCTATCGAAAACCTGGAAAAGTTAAATTCATAAAAACATCATAAACCTCGGTAGGTAATTGATGCATTCAGTGATAAATCGCCATCACAATGAGCAAAATTCAAATGAGCTGCATAAAACGTCTAGAAATTCGTTCTAAATTGAAAAAAAAATCAATAAGAACATTCATCAAGTACCCTCTTGGAAATAATCACGATGCGTCATTTAAATTTACATCAGAAAATTATCTTACATCCTTTTCAAATTTCAAGCAGCTGTCAAGTACTAAAAAACGCAAATCTACATATAAAGTGATATTATTCGATCAATTTTCTTATTAAAGTAGTGTCTGTTCATCGAGTATATTCATCATAATGCATTTAAAATATTTATTGCTATTTCTGAACGTGGGATTCCTGTATTCTTCGCCATTGATCTTTGACGAAGATGACCATTACGAAGCCGACCAAAATGAAAATGAAATTTCGGAAGCACTGGATATATATCGACTATCAGAAGAAGTAACTCCGCTTTCGTATGAATTGAAAATACTTCCAGACTTGGAGGATTTCACTTTCGTCGGTAAAGTGGAAATTAAAATCTCCGTGCGGTTATCAACCAACAGAATAATACTGAATAGTAAAAAACTGAAAATTAATAGTTGCAAACTATCAAAAGTACAACAAATACCCATTACATTCAAATTAGACGAAGATAATGAAATTTTAATAATTGAAAGTGAACAAACACTACCATACGGTACGAGTTACACTTTAACAATTGAATTTGAAGGTGTACTCAACGACGACATGAAGGGATTTTACCGAAGCAGCTACAAAATCGATAATAAGATATAGTAAGTTGTGCACTACTTTTTCTTTCCTTTTTTTCTTTTTTTTTCAAAAGAGTTTCAAAATTACAATTTTATGTTGTATCTATACTGATAAAAGTGAGTTTTGAAAAAGAAAATAGTAAAGAGATTTTCATAAAGCGATTGGTCGTTTATAATGAAAATTGAAAATGATAACGCATAATCTAGACAACATTATAATTTCCAGCTGGCTAGCAATAACTCAGTTTGAGACATCATCAGCCAGAGAAGCATTTCCCTGTTTCGACGAGCCTAAATTCAGAACTCCCTTTGAAATTACTGTTGGTCACCTTAGTTATCACAGGCCTCTCGGTAATATGCCTTACGAATCCCGAACATACGGTAGAGAGTGAGTATAACTCAAATATTGAAAAAAAATCATTTGTTAACGACTTCAATCATAACGAGCATTTCCACAGCTTTTCGGGGAAATATCGTTATTGGACAACATTCCAACGCACTCCACCAATGCCGACATATTTGGTGGCTTTCATGGTATCAGAGTACGAATATGTCACCAATAATGAGAGAAAAGTCTTCGTATATGCGAGACAAGATGCTAAGCAACAATTATCTTATGCATTACAACAAGGTACAAAATCATTGAAACAATTGGAACAATACATCAGTATCCCTTACAAATTGCCAGTATTGAGCGTGGTGGCAGTGCCTGATTTCGACATGGGAGCAATGGAAAACTGGGGAATGACCACATACAGAGAACGATTTGTCATCTTGGATGAGAAACAGCCCAGCAGCATTTTACATAAACGAAGTGTAACTCAGGTTATAGGTCACGAATTTGCTCATCAATGGTTTGGAGATCTAGTAACTCCAGCATGGTGGGATTATCTATGGCTTAACGAAGGATTCGCGAGATACTTTGAATACTTTACAACTGCCGCGGTAGGCATCTTACAACAAAACTTTTTTTTGAAACTTTTCATGATCATCAAATCTAAGAAACAATATTGTATTCGTAGATCGAACCAACGTGGGATATGGATAAATTTTTCGTCATTAGTCAAGTACTACCGACTTTATGGAATGAAATCGGAACACAACGTGCGATGACAACATCGGTGACCAAGAAGGGCCAACTAGATGAAATATTCGATGTAATCAGCTATTCCAAAGGTGGATATTTTAAATGAACATATAATTCTAACAATTAAATTAAAATTATAACACGGAACAAATTCAAAAATTTTCAACAATTTCAGCTGCTTCGGTAATTCGAATGTTTGAACATATGGTTTCACCAAGGGTGTTCAAATCTGCTCTCCAAGCATATTTGAAAAAGGGGTAAGTATTGCAGCCATAAATTTTATACCTTTAATGAGGAAATCCTGAAGTACCCATCAATAAATTTTACTTTTCAGAGAGGAAAAATACGGTGGAACTGTTGTGCCAAGCAACCTCTTCGAAGCATTTGACGCGCAGACATCTTACACTCCTTTATTATTACCTGAGCATACATCAATCTCTGATATAATGAAAACATGGACTGAAAATATAGGATACCCGTTAATTACAGTATCTCGTTGCTACCACCACGGAAAAGTTACTGTAACACAGGTTGGGTAATTTCGCTATATTTCATTCGTACGTAAATATTCAACAAATGACCGAACCATAATTGTTCCATTAGACCACTTACAAATCTCCAAGAGCACCTAAACCTTTACCAGACCAAAAATGGAAAGTACCTCTGACCTATACAACGAAATCTCAGCTTCAGTTTTCAAACACTAAGCCAACTCAATGGTCAGTTGACGAAAAATCTATACGTTTGGAAGAAACGTTCTCCAATTCTGACTGGGTTTTGTTCAATTTACAAAGCACAGGTTTGTGAAATATAATCAGATGAATACTATGCTCTTTTTTGGATGAATTACAACTTGGAGTTATTCACAGGATATTATAGAGTGAATTACGACTTGAAGAACTGGAATCTTTTGATTGATCAATTATTACAAGATCCCGAAAAAATACACGTTCTAAACAGAGCTCAACTAATCAACGATGCGTTTTCTTTGGCTTATGATGATAAGCTCGATTATAGAATACCTTTGAATTTGATTCGATATTTGCCAAAAGAGAAAGAAGTTTTCCCTTGGATAACTGCTGCAACCACATTGAATATGCTGTATAGCAAGTATGAAGATACATTGTTGGGTCCTTTATTAAAAGTAAGTTAGTCATTTCCCTTTTTTTTGAACTGCATTACTGAAACATTTGATACGAATTTTGACATTCTAGATCTTTATACACAATATCATAGAAAAATCATTCGACAATTTTGGATTCGAAATAGAAGAAAGTAACAGTCCTGCTATGAAAGTAGGAAAGCCAATATTCTTGGAATTGGCGTGCAAGATGGGTTTAAAAACTTGCCTCGATAAAGCATCGGAAGTGTACAATAAAAATAAGAACGGTTTGATTAGGTAAATTTCAAGTTGAAAATTATCAATCAAGAGTATTGAAAAAGAGATTCTGCATCAATTTCTAAGTTAATAATTTTGAATTACAGCGGAATTCAACCAGATTTGAAAAAAGTAGTGTACTGCTTTGCGTTGCGTGACTCCGAAGATAAAGCAAACGCTTTCGCTAATTTATGGAAAATATACACAAGATCTGATGTTGTTAACGACAAGATAGTAATTATAGAATCTCTTTCGTGTGTAAAAGATGAAAATATCGTGAAACAGTAAGCTAATAGTCGACGATGAAACTCTACTTAATGAGTAGATGTATCGATTACACAAGTAATCCTTGTTTTCAGAGTATTATCGAAATTAATCGATTCGAAAAACGAAGATATCAGAAAACAAGATACGATTTACGTGTATAGATCACTATTTTCGGAAACAGCTGCGACAAATGCAGGAATTAAATTTTTACAAGATAAAATATCAACAATACCGTGAGTATACTTAATGCTATGATATTCATTCAGGAAAAAAATATATTGGTAAATTTCATTAATATACCTAATTATACCCAAAGGGAAATGGACAAACATGGAATTTCCGCTTTTGAAAGTATTTTAAAGAAAATTAAGAAGAGCATAAAAACCAATGAACAGACGAACATGGTAAGAATTTTTCATACGATATGGATTTCTCAACGTTGAACACTATTTTCGATCAATGTCTATGGTATTTTTTCAGATGAAAGAGTTGGAACAAAAGGCTAAAATTTTAGATCAAACAAAATACGGTTACTTGACTTCATTGATTCAGAGTGCGCAAGTCAAAGGATCAAAAAGTTTACAAGAAAATGTAAAAGAAGCACAAATATTAATTCCCATCGTTGGTCATATCGTGTCGCCTGACATCTATACTGATACTACACCACTACCACCGAGTACAACGCAGACACCTAGTTCAAGCGCCGTGATTGTGGCTTCGTCGATATGGACACATTTGATCATTTTTGGTGTCTTCTTTCGTTATGCATTACCATTTATTGCATAGTTCAAAAATCAATTTCAGTTTTATGTAGATTTCTATTTCATGTTAAAAATTAAAAGATTTTAATTCGAAAATACACATTCACGACTACGGTTTTTTTATTTTCCAAACGTATGGTTTCAATTACGCAATTTGAGACAATAGTTTAAACGACATAACATACTTACAGCTTGTGTCGAATCAGAAAGACATTTTCGATAAGGTAATCATACCACTTCAAAAAAAATTATAATCTATAATAAAACAGTTTTTCATTAGACATAATCGGAAATACTGAGTGAAATGTCATGTGTGTTACCAAAAAAAATATATCTCAAATCCAATAACTGAATGAAAATGAAAATTGGAAAAATTGATCTCTCTCAATATTTCTTGTAATTTGCTTTCAAACAAAAAAAAATTTACTAGCCTTAACATTTTCGAACAGGATTTTCTCAAACTCTTGCTTCTTATACGGTCTTGATAAAAAAATTGTTGAGTAACCAATACTTGTTGTTAAATATTAGTATTGTCAGAAATCAAGGCAAAAGCAATCAACAAAAAAAAACAATGCGGGTATTCAATTCAATACTTTGTGATTTGATTCATTGATCCCCTAATTCGCAAGGGAATAAAGAGGAAATTTGAAAATTTGCAACAGAACATGACTGTTTGAAATCTACACATCTAGAACAACCACTTCTAAACACTTATTACATTTAACAGTCAATATTTGTATAAAAAGACACGATGATATTTTTAAATTACCGGATAAAGGTACCAATTGTATTAATATTGAAGGAAATTTTTTACGAGGGCCAAATCATAGGATCAACTATAACAGGAATAGGAAATCCATATCTTCACACAAGATAGATAATTTAAAGGATCTGAGACATTCGAAAATATGTACGCATTCAAATAAACTTTAAATGAGCCATGTAAAACTTCGATACATGTAACCAAAATCGAAAACAAATTCAATTAACAAGAACGATCTCTATGAAGTACCCTCTTGGGAATACTTGATGACGATGTGTCATTCAAATGTACTTACAGCAGAAATTTATCTACATCCTTTTCAAATTTCAAGCAGTTGTTGAGTGATAAAAAATGTCAATCAGCATACAAAGTGATAATTTTTCGATTATTATTTTTTATTCAAGTAGTGTCGGTTAATCGAATATACTCGTATCATCATGCTATATTTAATATATTTTTGGTTACTTCTATACGCGAGGTCCCTGTATGCTTCACCGGTGTTCTTCAGCGAAGATGGCATTTTACAACAAGACGAAAAAGAAAATGAAATTTCCCAAGCGTTGGACATATACAGAATATCCGACGGAGTAATTCCACTTTCCTATAAATTAACAATGCTTCCAGACTTGGAAAAATTCATCTTCATTGGTAGAGTGGAAATTGAAATTTCCGTGCGATTTTCAACAAACAGAATAATACTGAATAGTAAAAAACTGAAAATCAATAGTTGTAAACTATTAATAGTACGACCAATACCGAGTACATTTAAATTAGACGAAGCTAATGAACTTTTAATAATCGAAACTGAGCAAACATTATCATACAGCACGAGTTACACTTTGACAATTGAATTCGAAGGTGTACTCGATGACGACATGAAGGGATTTTATCGAAGCAGCTACAAAATTGATAATAAGATACAGTAAGTTGTGCACTACTTTTTCTTTTCTTTATTGCTTTTTCAGAGGATTTGAAAGTCACAATTTCACAATGTATCTAGTGATAAAAGTGAGATCTTAAAAATATAAACAGGTAATTCTCATACAGCACTTGATAGTTTCTAGTGAAAATTGAAGACATCAAAATGTAATCTTAGTCAACTAACATTTTAATTTCCAGTTGGCTAGCAGTAACTAAATTTGAGACATCATCGGCCAGAGAAGCATTCCCTTGTTTTGACGAGCCTAGATTCAGAACTCCGTTTGAAATTACTGTTGGTCATCTCAGTTATCAAACGGCTCTCAGTAATATGCCTTACGAATCACGATCATATAGTAGAGAGTAAGTTTACTCTATCATGAAAAAAATCGTAATCGATTGTTTGTAACTTTATCATGACATGCGTTGTTCTATATCTACTCATAGCCTTTCTGCAACATATTGTTATTATACAAAATTTCATCACACTCCACCAATGCCGACATATTTGGTGGCTTTTATGGTATCGGAGTTCGAATATGTTTCCAATGATGAGAAAAAAGTCAATGTACAAATATATGCAAGACAAGATGCTAAGCATCAATTGTCTTATGCATTAGAACAAAGTACAAAATTATTGAAACAAACGGAACAATACATCAGCATCTCCTACAAGCTTGCAAAATTAGACGTGGTGGCAGTGCCGGATTTCGAATCGGGTGCAATGGAAAACTGGGGAATGACCACATACAGGGAACGATTTGTCATCTTAGATGAGAAACAGCCAAGTAGCATTTTACATAAACGAAGTCTAACTCAAGTCATAGGTCACGAATTTGCTCATCAATGGTTTGGAGATCTTGTAACACCCGCATGGTGGGATTATCTATGGCTTAACGAAGGATTCGCGAGATACTTCGAATATTTCACACCTGCTGCGGTAAGCATCCGAAATAGAAACTATCTTTGATATTTCTCATAATCACCTAATCTAAAAACAAATATTGCATTTGTAGATCGAACCGACGTGGGATATGGATAAATTTTTCGTTATTAGTCAAGTACTACCGACTTTATGGAATGAAATTGGAACGCAGCGTGCGATGACCACATCAGTGACGAAGAAGGACCAGCTTAAGGAAATATTCGTTGTAATCAGCTATTCCAAAGGTAACTATTTCAAACAGGCCACACGTAATTTTAATATTTAAATCAAAGTGATCAAATGAAAAGAAATTCAACAATGCTCAACATTTTCAGCCGCTTCGGTAATCCGAATGTTTGAACATATGGTGTCACCAAAGGTGTTCAAATCTGCACTCCAAGCGTATTTGAAAAAAGGGTAAGATATAGTTTGAAATTGTGTATCTTCAGAAAGGGAAGTTTGAAGCATATCCAAATAGATTTAACTTTTCAGCGTTGAAAAATATGGTGGAACAGTTGTGCCAAGTAATCTCTTTGAAGCGTTTGACGAGCAAACATCCTTTACGTCTACATTATTACCAGAGCATACTTCAATTTCTGAAGTAATGAAAACATGGACTGAAAATATAGGATTCCCCTTAATTACAGTATCTCGTTGTTACCACCATGGAAAAGTTACTGTCAGACAGGTTGGATAGTTTTGTTAATTTTCATCTGTATGTCAACATGTAAGTAATAATCGAATTACAATTTTTCATTTCACTATAGACTACTTACAAATCTCCAAGAGCTCCTAAACCTTTAACAGATCAAACATGGATAGTACCTTTAACGTATACAAGCAAATCGCAGCTTCAGTTTACCAGCACAAAGCCCACTGAATGGTCAGTTGGAGGTAAATCTACACGTTTGGAAGAAACTTTCTCCAATTCTGACTGGGTTTTATTCAATTTGCAAAGCACAGGTATGTGAAATACAATCAAATGAATACTATGGGTTTTTTTGGATGAATTACAACTTGAAGCTATTCACAGGATATTATAGAGTGAATTACGACTTGAAAAATTGGAATCTTTTAATTGACCAATTATTACAAGAACCAGAAAAAATTCACGTTTTAAACAGAGCTCAACTAATCAACGATGCATTTTCTTTGGCTTACGACGATAAGCTCGATTATAGAATACCTTTGAATTTAATTCGGTACTTGCCAAAAGAGAAAGAAGTTTTCCCTTGGATAACTGCTGCAACTACATTGAAAATGTTGTATAGGAAGTACGAAGATACATCGTTGGGACCTTTATTAAAAGTAAGTTTGCAAGTTCACCTTTCTTTTAGAATGTCACCGTTTTTGAATATTTTATTAGAGTCTCACCATTCTAGATCTTTATACACAATATTGTTGAAAAATCATTCGACAATTTTGGATTTTATATAGAAGAAAGTAACAGTCCCTCTACAAAAGTGGGAAAACCAATATTCTTGGAATTGGCGTGCAAGATGGGTTTAAAAACTTGCATCGATAAAGCATTAGAAGTGTATAATAAAAATAAGAATAATTTGAATAGGTAAATTTCAAGTAGAAAATCATCATTGAAAAGTATGAAAGAAATATTGCACATTCACTAAAGAGTCAATAATTTTAAATCACAGCGGTGTTCAGCCAGATTTGAAAAAAGTAGTATTCTGCTCTGCGTTGCGTGACTCCGATGACAAAGCCAGCGCTTTCGCTAATTTGTGGGAATTATACACAAGATCTGATATTGTCAACGACAAGATAATAATTTTAGAGTCTCTTTCGTGCGTAAAAGAAGAAAATATAGTGAAACAGTAAGAGAGTCAATCATTTCATCCTGCTTAATGAACAAGTGCATCGATTAGATATACAAATTATTCTCCTTTTCAGAGTATTATCCAAATTAATCGATTCGAAAAACGAAGATATCAGAAAACAAGATACACATTATGTGTATAGAGCACTGTTTTCTGAGATATCTGCAACAAATGCCGGAATCAAATTTTTACAAGATAAAATATCGACAGTACCGTAAGTAAAATGTTATGAAATTAAAAATTCATCTAGCGAATGAATATTAACAAATTAATCATTATAATTTAATCTGAAGGGAAATGGACAAACATGGCATTTTCGCCTTCGAAAATATTTTGAAGAGAATCAAGATGCGCATTAAAACCAAAGAACAGATAGATATGGTAATAATTCATCATCGAATATGTATTTGTCAACATTGAACTACATTTTTCATTTACATTTGTTTTTTTTTCAGATGAAAGAGTTGGATCAAAAGGTGAAGATTTTGGATCAAACGAAATACAGTTACTTGACCTCATTAATACAGAGTGCTCATGTCAAAGGATCAAAAAGCTTACAAAAAAATGTAAAAGAAGCAGAAATATTAATTCCCATCGTTGGTCATATCGTATCGCCAGATATCTATCCCGATACCACCCCACCATCACCGAGTACGACGCAGACACCGACTTCAAGTGCGGTGAATGTGGTTTCATCGATATGGACACATTTGATAATTTTTGGTGTCTTCTTTCGTTACGCATTATCATTGGTTGCATAGTTGAAGAAATAAAATTTATATAAATTTGAAGTTTGATGTAGATTCCTGTTTCAAGTTGAAAGAAAAATTGAACACTACCTACTTAGTTTGAAATACACATTCGCGAATCCCAATCACTGTTTTTTTTTCCACCTTTGAAAAATACATTCGATCAAAAATTTTAGAACAATACATAACAAGGATGATATCGTTCGCGTCGAAATGGAAAGTTATTCTTGATAAGCTAATCACACCACTTCAAAAAATTTACTAATCCTTAAGTACAAGAACATTATCTTTTTTTCAATCGACAGAATCATTTGTGTAGAATGAAGTGTGTGAAAATGGATTGGATTACCAACGAAAGTAATCTCGAAAACCAATTATAAGAAAGATTTTTCTTTATCTGCTTCTTGCAGGTAATGTTTAACTAACATCGGCTGACGATGGCTCAATTTGAGTAGCAAGCTGAAGCGTTTTGTAACAGATTCGAATTCACAGAAACTGTTCGATTGGTAGCCGATCATCATGTTCAGTTTTAGTAAGGCAATTTGGGGTAATTATGAGCAAAGCGAATAGCTCATTTCCAAAATCATCTATAAAAGTCGTTCGAAAAACAATCTGAAGTAGGTATAATGATTCGACTACGTCATATTATGATTCGGCGAATATTGTCCTGATAGAACTCGCGGTATGATTGAAAATGTGAAAGACGTTTCAAATTTGTGGTTTCTGGAGGTTTTGATAAAGCGCTGCTTGTAATGACAAAATCGAAATTCGGTGACCGAAATAGTATCAAACTATACCTACTAATCAAGTTCCTTCTACATGTGATTGTAATTTTTTTCATAAAATAGTTAACGTTGTTAAATCGGGATGTTTGCAATTAACTACCTTAAGATTTTTGAGTGTTGGAGTAAATATGATCATGAGATTTGATAACCACTGCAGTTTGTTTTATTTGTTTGTAAGGGTTCGTTCGTTTTTAGTTTCACTGATTCTTGTAATTTTTAAAATAATTTTGAATTCATATAGATAGGCCTAATATGTTCAACGAGAGTTGTGTAATACATTTCAAATAAGTTCACATTTTCCCATAAGTTTACTTTTAATTGGGATCATGCTTTGGGGTACTGTTAACACGTTAATTACTCATTGAGTAATTAAGATACAAATTTAAACTCGCACGCATTCGAAAGCCTAAGCAATGCTCTTTTCAATGAAAATGAGAATAAACGAATATTCATTCCAGCAAGTTAAAAATTATTTCAAAAACGCATATATTTATAATTACCCCAAATGACCTTATTCTTTTAGACGAGTTGAAAGAACATTGTTGTAGCTGAATGATTGTATATCGTGCGTGTTGGCATTCTTAAAATCGTGGCAATCCTAATGGTATAGTTATTTTAATATAGCAGACATTTATCTTATATATTTTCCTAATTTTACACAGTTCTCGAGTGCTACGTCTACCTACCTACATATAAAGTGAACATTTTTTGATCAATTTATTTTTTTTTTGAAACAGTATTTTTGTTAATAATTGAGTATATTTATCATCATGTATTTAAAATATTTGTGGTTACTTTTCAACGTGGGGTTGCTGTATGCTTCACCACTGTTTTTCCACCAAGATGGTTATTCACAAGTCAGTCAGAACGAAGAGGAAAAATTGTGGAATACAAACATATATCGACTATCTGACCAAGTAACTCCGCTTACCTATAAATTAACAATGCTTCCAGACTTGGACGAATTCACTTTCGCTGGCAGAGTAGAAATTGAAATTTATGTGCGATTTTCAACAAACAGAACAATACTGAATAGTAAAGATCTAAAAATTAATAATTGTACACTATTATCAGTACAACAAATTCCGAGTACATTTCAATTAGACAAAGATAAAGAAGTTTTAATAATCGAAAGTAAGCAAACATTATCAAACAACACAAATTACATTTTGATAATTGAATTCGAAGGTGTACTCGATGACAAAATGAATGGATTTTATCGAAGCAGCTACAAAATTGATAAAAAGATAAAGTAAGTTGTGCACTTCTTTTCTATTTTTAAATTTTTTCAAAAGGCTTTCGAAATACAAATGAAAGTTGGAAATTTTTTGTCACAGCAACACGACTAAACAGCTGCATGAAATTGACTGAAATTTTAAAAATAATTTATTTTCGATATGTAGATGGTCATTTGAATTTTTTGCAATTTTCATTTTAAAAAGCTGCAATTGAGCTTCAAAGTTTTGGTGATGTTATTAAATACAGACAGTAGTTTGGTTACATACTTATTTGATTACGTTTATATTCCCGTGGCAAATTTAATTCGAAAAAGAAATTTACATAAGCTTATGACGACATCATGAATCAACAGCAATCACACGTTATTTTTTTTAGTAATAATTCAACAATTTACCAAGGGGCCTTCCCTGATAAGAAAGTGAAATCGGCCATTGACCCAAATTTCCTCGAAAGTGGTCCTAAATGTTGTCCCCCTGATGTAAAATCACTACAATTTATGACCGCCTACCCCAACCCGTTTGCGAATTATCACCTCCTATATATCAAAATTTTAAAGCACGATATCTTCGGAGGGGTTGGGTGAAAAATTCTGAAATTTTCACAAATTGTGGGATCCATATAGGTCACTTGTGGAAATTTTTTCAAAAAAATCTAAAAAATGTTCTCAATTTTTTTGCATTTTAAAATTTTTAAAAAATTTAAAAAAATTCGGGGGGGAGGGTGATATGGCTGAATTTTTTTCAAAATTTTATAATACCCTTAGGTATAACATATTTTTTTCGGAGCCCAAAAATGACGAGAACATTCTTTTAAAAATTTCAAAGTTGGAAAAAAAACTACTCATTTTATACTTGAGGGGACAGGGAATTTTGAATTTTTTTCTGGGCCTAGCCTCCTAGTTTGATGTTACTCCATGAGAGAATGATGCAGAAAAATTTTTAGCCTGATAGATTCACATTAACCCCCCCCCCCCCCCATGAGAGAATGATGCAGAAAAATTTTTAGCCTGATAGATTCACATTAACCCCCCCCCCCCTCAACGACCATTTCGAAAATTGAACACAACGAGCCCGAGCTCAGCATTACTACACTACAACGCGTGGCAAATCCCGAGCTCGCGAATTTTAATTTTAAAATGCTGCAATGATAATTCTTCTTTCAAGGTTTGTGTTGGCTTAATTTTTCATAAAAACGTTTATGGATACCGATTTCATTTCTGAATGAAGTTGGTTTTTCCGCACAAAGGGGAGTGATGATTCTTGTTTATTACAATAATAGTACAATTTTAAATATCTAATATACAAGATTCTCATATTGTACTTGATCGTTATAAATTGAAAACGCGACAATACAATCTACGAAATAAACGTAAATTTCCAGTTGGCTAGCAGTAACAAACTTCGAGCCATCATCAGCCAGAGCCGCATTTCCTTGTTTCGACGAACCAAGATTCAAAGCCCCCTTTGTAATCACTGTTGGTCACCACAGTTATCAAAGGGCTCTCAGTAATATGCCTTACGAATCGCAATCGTATTATTCAGAGTAAGTATGACTCGATTACAAAAAAAAACAAACGATTGTAAATTTATCAAAACAAGCATTTTGTTATGTCTAATCACAGTTTTTCAGGGAAACTTCGCTATTGGACAAAATTCCAACGCACTCACGCAATGCCAACGTATTTGGTGGCTTTTATGGTATCAGAGTTCGAATTTGCTTCCAACGATGAGAAAAAAATCACCGTATACGCGAGACAAAATGCTAAGCACCAATTGTCTTATGCATTACAACAAAGTACAAAATTATTGAAACAAACGGAGCAATATTTTAATATCCCTTACAAGCTACCAAAATTGGACATTGTGGCAGTGCCGGATTTCGAATCGGCTGCAATGGAAAACTGGGGAATGACTACATACAGGGAACAATACGTTATCTTAGATGAGCAACAGCTAAACAACATTTTACATAAACGAAGTGTAACTCAAATCATAGGTCATGAATTTGCTCATCAATGGTTAGGAAATCTTATAACTCCCGCATGGTGGGATTATCTATGGCTTAGTGAAGGATTCGCGAAATACTTCGAATACTTCATAGCTGCCGCGGTAGGCGCCTCAAATGAAAACGTTGAAAATATTCATGATTATCGAATGTAAGCAAAAATATTGTACCTTTGTAGATCGAACCAACGTGGGATATGGATAAATTTTTCGTAGTTGATATTGCACTACCGGTTTTAGGGGACGAAATCAGAACGCAGCGTGCGATGACCTCATCAGTAACGAAAAAGCAAGAACTTCGAGACATTTTTGATGGGATCAGTTATAGCAAAGGTGGCTATTTCGAATAGGCCTACACGTAAATGTAACATTCAAACTAAAATGATCAGCCGAAAAAAATTCAATTTCAGCCGCTTCGGTAATCCGAATGTTGGAACATATGGTGTCAACAAAGGTGTTTAAATCTGCTCTTCAAACTTACTTAAAAAAAGGGTAAGTTATAGTTATAATAATGAACCGTATATAGCTTTTCACCGAGTAGATTCTGAAGTAGAATTACATTGTAGATTGTATTTTTTAGAGTTGAGAAATACGGTGGCACGGTTGAACCGAGCAACCTCTTCGAAGCGTTTGATGAGCACACATCATTTGCTTCTTTATTATTACCCGAGCATACTTCGATTTCTGATGTAATGAAAACATGGACAGAAAATATAGGATACCCGTTAATTACAGTATGTCGTTGTTACGACCAAGAAATTGTTACTGTCACACAGGTTCGACAATTTTGTCATTTTTCATTCGTAAGTATCTACCTACATAAATATTCAAACTATTAAACAAATCATAATTGTTCGATTAGACTACTTACAAATCCCCAAGAGCTCCTGGACATTTACCAGACCAAACATGGAAAGTTCCTTTGACTTATACAACAAAATCTCAGCTTCAGTTTTCCAACACAAAGCCAACTCAATGGTCACTTGACAATAAACTCACACGTTTGGAAGAAACCTTCTCCAATTCTGACTGGGTTTTGTTCAATTTGCAAAGTTCAGGTATGCGAAATACAATCAGATGAATGGTATTTATTTTTTTAGGCGAATGAATTAAAGTTGAAGGTTTTTCAAAGGATATTACAGAGTGAATTACGACTTGAAGAACTGGAATCTTTTAATTGATCAATTATTACAAGAGCCTGAAAAAATACACGTTTTAAACAGAGCTCAACTAATCAACGATGCGTTTTCTTTGGCTTACGACGGTAAGCTCGATTATAGAATACCTTTGAATTTGATTCGATATCTGCCAAAAGAAAAAGAAGTGTTCCCTTGGATAACGGCTGTATCCATGTTGAATAAGTTTTACAACAAATTCGAAGGTACATTGTTGGAACCTTTATTAAAAGTAAGTTTAAGGCAAGCCTATACCTACATTTTTTTAAATTCATTATCAGGATATCTAATATAAATTATTCCTTCAATATAGACGTTTATGCACGATATAGTTGAAAAATCATTTGACAATTTTGGATTCGATGTAGAAAAAAGGAACAGCCCCTCTACGAAACTAGGAAAACCAAAGTTTTTGGAATTTGCATGTAAGATTGGTTTAAAAACTTGCATCAATAAAGCATTGGAAATGTACAATAAAAATTGGAATACATTGGATAGGTAAATTTCAATCTGAACATCATCACGACCTGCATCTGGGTGCAGACTAATTTTAGCACCTTTCGAAAAAAAAACATTAAAGTTCTTTTCGGCTACCTTCGTGTCTATTCGGTTCCTCTTGATTTTTTTCTCATGTTAATTTTTAGCGATAAGAAAGAATGCGCATTCAATGATTTATTTATTTTTATGGCGTATTTGTTTGGAATTTTTCGTATACTCGAAATTTTCAAGTTGTGAAAAATGCACGTGTCAACTCGTCACCTCGGATTTTCGATTCAACCGTGCTAATCGACTAATAATATCACCCTAACGCCAGGATTAAATTTTTAGCTGCCGAAGTTAATTACAGCCCATTCTGGAGCGATTCCAAAATGCTGGA